>QANT01002451.1:0-10763 GCA_003254885.1 Purshia tridentata
TTTTTCTAATATTGATTTTTTTAATTTTATACTTAATTGAATTTTAAGATTTTATATTTATATTATTATTTTATTAATTTACTAATTTAAATATATTTTACAATTGAAATGACGAAATTACCCCTCCACATCAGCATTTTTGATGATGGTTAAGACAAAGTTAACAAAATCGAGCAACTTGAGACATAAAATGCACTTTCAGAGGATTCTGTGAGAAAATTTAATGTGAGGAGACAAAGTGAGACAAATCATATAAGTCGAGGTAAATATGAAAATAAGCCTAGATTCTATGATAAAATGTTACAAGGCTAACAAGCATTCTCATATAATGATAATGAAAATTTGCTATACGACCGTTTCTGAGTGAAAATGTCGGTTTCTAAACCAAACCTTTTTTTAATAAAAAAAATTCCTCCAATACCCAAAAACCCATTCCAAATTACATGGCCATTCAGAAAAATCAGATTTGCAAACGAATTTGATCTTAAACTCAACATGAAGTTCAATTAAAATGAGAGAAATCCAACTCAAGCTCTGCTTTATCAGAAGCAATTTCAGTAGTCCCCAAATTAAATTTTAAATCACCAGAAAATGTTAAAACTTAAATGCAGAAAACATTTAAATAAAGGTTAAAGAAGGAACCATCAGACACCAAATTTGTATCCCCATAAGCAAAGAGCTGTACGGTCCGCATCATGGTTAGATCAGAAGATCCCATCACTTGGTCCCTCTAATTCCTATGATTTTCCAAAACCCAGATCATATAATGGTCTAAATCTAAATATTGATTAGGATTCAAAGAAAGCAAACTACCCAAATCATATAAACAATTATCAAAAGAAAATTAACAAAGGGAGGCTCAGAAAAATATGGGTATGAGAAATTTATCAGCACAGATCGAAATCATCAGAGTGGTGCATGACTTCCTCAGGTACTCATCACTGCCCCAATACAATGAATAAAAAAATTATAAACACATGCATGATTACTCGTTGAGAGGAAAATCCATATGAGAAACAGAACGGTGGTTTAATGGAGGCTTTCTGCTATGTTATTTATAGAGTACACAAACCCTAGCTACCCCTTTTTTGTAAATGACAAATTTACCCTAGCGATTCAATTCAATTTTAAAACCCAACCCATTATTGACTCAAGCCCAAGATGCAAGGCCCATAGTTGTTTTTCGTATTTTTCTTTTCTTGTTTTTGTTCTGTATCTATCTGTCATTAATTCTTTTTTGAGACATATTAAATAAGTTTATAATTATATTCATCCTGGCATTTTTTAATAGTTTTGATATTTTATACTTTGAAACAAAAATGAAAAGATGTTGAAATTGTTATATATAACACATTAACACTTAGACAATTATGAAAGCACATAGCCCAATGAGATGTACCTCATTTATCTCATATTGACGTATTATTTGTGGATCAACTCTATACTGTAGTTTGATGATAAATAGAAGAATTTGCATGTGACATAATCAAATGTCATTTTCTGAAGACATCATGTCTCAAAACAATAATGAAAATAGCTTCTATAGTACAACACATCTTGTACTAGAATAGCATCTTGTGCCAAAATTAAAGTCTATTCATAATTGCTTGTATTCAAATTGTTATGAGGCTTGGAGACGTTCAAATTGTCAAATTGGCATCAACTGTCAATTTATATACATTGCTCCATCATGTGCATGGTCACTCAAAAGAATTAATCCCTTCTTGGTCAAGAAGATCCTTGTTGATGCCAAAATCCACAAACGTCCGTTGATGAGTTAGCTCCATAAACCACCAGCTCTTCTGGCCAGCCCAAGTACGTCGACGCTGTCTAAAAATCACGTCGAGTCACGACACCATTTACATTTTGACTCGTGTTTGTTTTACATACAGTTGACATTATCTCCCTATCCTAGCCCGAGATGTTGAAGCTTTAGACTGGGACTGCTGTCTCCTCCCACTGGTCAAACCACTGTCACTGACACTCCCTCCGACAAGATTGTCATGAACTTCAGAAAATTCTCTCGTCCATGAATTCAAGGGGATAACATGACTATCATCCTTGGTGCTCCTCCTTTGCTCCTCATGGCGTTTCACATTCTCAGATATCTCATGGAAGGTTTTATTTATTTTTGCAAATCCCCTTTCGACTGGTTCTACCACATGTGAAACTGTATACTTCATGTCATCAACCATCTGAAACAACAAGTGACAACAGAGAAGTGACCATTGAGTCCAAAAACAAGTTGAAAGTGAAAAAAAAATGAGAAGGAATAGGATATTAGGATTAACTTCTCACAATTTCACCACTTCCAAAAATCACGTCACGAACACTCTGGGGGAAATTTAAGCGCTTTTCTCTCATATCATGCCGTGCCAGATGCATTCTAGTTGTTCTTTCACAATCGCGAACCTCCTCTGGATCAGGAGGTGCTCCAAGTGAAGCATAGTCGGTCATAACAGCAACATTCCTAACACATCTTTCTCCACGTTTGTAAGGTACTGCTGGGAAGACATAAAGGTGAACCACAGCAGCAACACCCATCTGTTTGACAAGTTTGAAATCAGAATCCTCTGAACTTCAGGATCTTATATGGAAAAGCTTCTATGGATTGAACACCAAACAGTTATATGAGCGCACCTATTCAGAATTCTTAACTCATGTATAGTAATCTACTATATACATAAAAATCTGAGTAGCTATTAAATATTTTTTTAAAAAAAAAAACTTAATAATTTACTGGATTGCTAAAATATCTAAATATTTAACTAGTGGATCCTTAGAGATACCTATATTGTTTATTGCTACTAATGGATCCTAAAAAACGTTCAAGCTATTTATATGTCCACTTTATGATTAACTTAAATGAGACTGAACTTCTANATCTAAATTTAACTAGTGGATCCTTAGAGATACCTATATTGTTTATTGCTACTAATGGATCCTAAAAAACGTTCAAGTTATTTATATGTCCACTTTATGATTAACTTAAAAGAGACTGAACTTCTATTCACCTTTTACGACTGATCTGCACACTTGAGCAAACAACATTACATAAAATAAAAAATAAAATAATAAGGTACTAATATTGAAGAACCTAAAACTATAAGGAAAACTGATGAGATAACTATAGCAACAGGAATAGGCTTAGTATGCTCAAGTCACCAAAGGTATTTTATTTCAAGTCCAAAAGCTTTTAAACATTGGACTCAAAATTGTCATACAAAGATGATGGATCAGACCATCAAAATTTAATTAAAAAGATGCATATATTTTTTCAGTTATTCTTCACGCACTGTTCTTTTTATTGTTCACAGTATGATAACTGCACATTTTAATTGGATTATGTCTTTTTGTGTTTTTTTAGCTGGGTTATTTAGGACTTGCTGAGATTAAATTGATTTTGAAGGATAGAGTTTAATTTTACTAAGGCTCCCAGGGTCTATCCCCCTATAAATATAAGGTACAACTATAACTACAAGAGATTCTTTACTTATTATCAACGGTAGTCTTTGGTTTTCCTAGGTCTTTCGAGATCTTCACGGTTTTACTCTAACAGCAACAACGAGGTTTTCCACTGTTTTTCTTGAAGAAACATGGGCTACAGCATGAATCGAAATATCCACACCACATCATGCCCCAACTGCATCATAAAATCTACAAGTGATAATTAGATCTTAACAGCTTTCTAAAGTTACTGCAAAGAAACATAAAATTACTTATCCATCTCATCTGAGTCATAAGATGAGCTAGTATATGATGTGATTAAATTTAACTTGAATCTGATTTATAGTACAATAAGTTAGAACTACCCAGCTAAGGAATTTCATCTCCACTGAGATTTCTTCTGATAATCAGCATTCCAACTCATTAATATATCTACTTCCTTTCTTAAACTAAACTGAAGCTTTCCATTCACTTACATTTACATGTCAAATTGTTAAAGACGTATTCACGTCAAAATGTCAAATTGTTACTTTTTTCAAAGAGATCATATCACAGGGACAAGTGATGCAACATTGAAGACAAAGAATTTCAACAGTACTTATGTAAATGCTTAGTTATTTCACACACCTCTATGCATATGATGTAGTCTTGTATGCGTGTTTTCAGCTCCTGAGCCAAAGACCCTTTAAAGGCACCCATGGAGAAAAGAAATGCAACGGCAACACCTTGCCACCAGGTCAAGAAAACAATTGACTTGAAAGTCAGAAACTTTGCCAAGGGTTTAATAGGTTGTAATTTGTCTTTAATGACAGAATAAAACTGCACAAGACAATATAGGGCCCATGTCTGACTAAAATTAAGAACGACTGCCAAGTAAGGATAGCTGCAAGCCCCAAAAAAAAAAAATTCAGGTCAGAAAAACAATATGTTATAATTACAACAGATACAAGTAGAACACTGAAAGCAAAATTTAATAGAAATTAGAGCTGGCCATAAGTCATCCTAAGCAGACACATATTTATGTGCTCAAAAAACTGTGACTGTGTATGTGTGAGTGTGTGCCTCGTGTGTGTGGAAGCAAGCATCAATACATAAGACATACTCATTCAGACATCCAAGTAGGCATAAGCATTGTCTGCCTATAAAGGTTAGACTACATGATACAAAAGGAAGTATCTTACCCATATCTCCAGTCAAACTTCCCTTCTCCATAAACACCAAAAGACTCGAGAAGCATTGCTAGCAGTGCACATATCATTTTTAGTATCATCTAGAAAAATAATGTGTCAGAGAGGACCAACTAAGGCTGAAACATTCAAAGAAGAAAGAATGACTGAAATAAAATTTCAGCAGAAAATTGAGTACATACATATTGAACAATGCCTACTTTCACAGCATTATAGAATGCAGGACCAAGAAACCAGTCTCTTATGAAGCAATTCAGTGGGAAAGGATGTTCTACAACTCCATAAGCATATACTTCTTTCAAGAGAGGTGTGCTAGAATCAACCATGCTCTGACTCTCCATAAATTCGATTGTCCTCTCCTCACCACCTTTAAAGAGCAAAACGGTCATCCACAAAACGGTGCAAATTTTATCAGGCTTTAAATTATTAAACATTTTCAAGGAGCTTGATTAATTGCTCATCCATAAAATTAATTACTTATCAACATGTACGTTTGTATGAACACGCACATACACACAAAAACAGTATATAGTTGTAACTGCTAAGTACTTAATATTCACAGTGGATTCAACAACGGCGACATACCTAAGCAGGCTATTAGGTATCTCTCAAAACAATATAATGCAAAAGCCTCGTAGCAGTCCCGAATTGCTTCGTAGTTGAAGGCAGCATTTGAGTTCAACAGTGATAAAAACTACATCGAAACATTATTCAAGAAATGAGCAGCATTGCAAGCTGGATATCTTATAAAATAAAAGCAGTAAGATGCCAAGAAATACATTTGCCAACAGTAAGCGTAGATTTTGTGAATTTTCTTTAAGAAGTATAGACAAAGACCAGTCTATGGAGAAATGTTATGCCTGTCATAGCTCTAGGCTTTAAAGTAAAATGTAGTTCTTGCCTCTAAGTTAATTTTCCTAATTACCCAGTTTAACCAGTGCCAAAAGTACACTCAAAACTCGCTTCTTCCCCATCTTAAATCTGTTTTATAAAATTTATATGCACTTTTTCTCATGCACACACTCTGCATCGATATAGAGCCCAAGTTATCTATAAAATTCAAGGCAAGAATGAACTTAGTAACGCATGCACTTGGAGGAAAAGAACATGACTAGGTTGAACTGCATGTATATACTCAGTAACATGAACGAATTTATTCACCCAACCAAAATTTACCATAGAAATGTGTTCCTAAGCTTTCTCAATATATGCATAAAAAAAAAAAAAGAATGATCCATAACAATATAAATAATTAAATCAAATCAGAATTTCCAGTGAAACTAGCAGAAAACTGAAGCAAATGATCAAGAAATGCTAGAAGCAAAGAAAGAAATCAAACACAGAAAGTAGTGTGTCATACCGATTCCAGTGCATAAACAGGAACCATCAGAATGAGACCAATGAGAAACTTCTGCTCCTGAAAATAGATAAAGGGGAAAAAATATGTTTCCACAAAAGATGAACCAAGGTTATCTTTAAACATAGAAGCAATAAATAAACTTGACAGGGGAATGAATATATAAATTGAATAGCATATCAC
This sequence comes from Purshia tridentata, assembly GCA_003254885.1. NCBI lineage: Eukaryota > Viridiplantae > Streptophyta > Magnoliopsida > Rosales > Rosaceae > Purshia > Purshia tridentata. Next base: position 6,175 of record QANT01002451.1, read on the forward strand.
TAATATATAATGAAAAAAAGAAGGCTTTTTACTACAAATAACAAGAGCAATATGAGATTATACCTCTGGCTGATTATATGCAGCTAAATGCTCGAATATAAGATACATGGAGAGAAAAAGAGCAACAAGTACAAATATGCTAGCACTGAGGATCGGCCAGCTTAAGGCTTCTGCTGATTCAGCACCAAGGTTGAATGACCACATTTCTCCTAATCTGCTGGATGACTCGACCAGAGTGAAAAAGAAAAAGGAAGAACACAAAATGCCCCTCCATCCCATCCTCCATCCCATTGAGTCAGAGTGTCCGACTATATGATGAAGTTGAACTTGAAGAGTCAATTAATTAAGCATGCTTTATCAATTTATTGTCAGACGAAATTTCACACAACATAAGTCATATACTTGGAACAGAATGATTTTATCAACCCTTCTCTCCAGGTCTCCCCTCCTCCTCTTTAAGAAATTGCTCCAGCCACAAAATATGATATTCTAACAGTGCAGAGCCAGCCAACTTATTGCCTGCTCAACAATTCCTTAAAGATATTGTGCAGTACATTTAACAGCATATACCATCTAACTAAACTATGAATGTTTAGGAAGAAGCATTCACGGTCAATATCACAAAATCTGCAGAGAGAAAGGGAACAATAATTAACATAACAATTAGAAAAACCAATTGGAAGAAAAAAATTATAATAATATGTGCCAATCCTTTTCACTAATGATATTTCAGACAATACTTCCATCATTACCAAAGCTTTGAAACTCAGAAATGTAAAATCCATGGCACAACCTCCAATATTATCTATCAATTAAGTGGAAAATATTATATATATGTCTTGCGCACCAACATATCTCTTCTTTACAAGCACAGTGCAAACCCAGACAACATGGATACCAATAAAGGATAAATTTCAAATCAGTACGTCCAACAGTCCACATATTGCCTTTTAAGGCATGATAAGAAAACAGGATGAACCTCATATAAGGCTAAAGGAATAAAAGAAGGAGACCAAAATTTTTAACTTTTTATCAAGGCTTGCACAAAAAATTGTGAACTCATGAAGTGACACACGGCACCTAATCTGCATGACATAAGTCATTATTGCTATCATTCATACACAATACTAGACTTGTAATACACATAGAAACAATATAAACACAGTGATTCGTATGCTTATCAGTATCACAATACACACACAAGCACTTAGAGCCAGTGACAATGAAGGGTTTTTTGGGGCATATTTATCTCCACTTCAATCGAACTTGTGGAGTGAAGTATGGGTTCAGGGAAGGGGAGCTGACGGAGCTCTCAAAAATAAACAGTAGAAAAAGTTACTGAGGTGCTGATGATCAACTGTCATTCAGTTCTAGTATGCCCTAAATCAACAATTTCTACTTTTACACTTAAGAAACTCCACCCGCAGGGATACCTTGATGAATTATTAAAAGAAAACCCAGAAATTACAATTAATTATGAAAATCTAAAAATCATTCATTATGCCTCCATATGACACATTCTCTATCTAGAATGCGAGATACAGTGCATTAGTACAGAACAGTGTGCTTTACCTCTATTGCAACACATCCTACTAGCCTTTCATTGACTATGAAATTGCACAAATAGAAGAAAAAATTTAAAAATAAAGAACAAGTTTATAGTACAAATTGAGCACATTTGATCTCCACTACTAAACCTCTGACTTCCAAAGAAGCAAAAAACAACAGCAACGAATAAATTGCCAATGATACTAATAAACCACATTCGTCACTAAAAATCGTGGTGAAAAACCCTAAAACATCCATCACAGAAAAAAAAAAATTAACATATGCGAGAGAATTGAATATGGACCATAAACAGACATAATTCTTCAGACAATAAAAAAATTAAAAAAAAATATGCAGAGGAAACTGAAACTAGGGCTAAGGTACGAACCCGTGCTTGAGATTTTCCCGGGAAAGAACTCAAGTCGTTGATATTATTTTCCGCGAAAATCGAAGGGAAAAGAAAATTAAAATTCGTGCGAAAAGGAAACGTCTTTCTCTGCTCTTGCTTCCGCGGTTGGGGAAGACCATTATACAACAAGTGTTTTTATTTTATTTATTTAAATATTTTAAGAAATTAAATAAAGGTAGGACTCACATAAGGCGGTGACATATTGTAATGACAGCTTACCTCTGACTGTGACTTTTTGAATGAGGCGGGCCCCACAGATGGTTCAGTTTGGGCTTTAAGTGGTAGTAATGACTTTCTGAATTGTCGTTTCCTGAGAGGGCTGTGACCGAAGCAATGCTGACTGCCTGTGGTTTTAAGATGGATAAGGTTAAATTCAGAAAAGGGAACTTCAATTCCACGCAAGCATGTGCACGTGGCAGGATCTCACACCCGATTTCCACGTCGGTCGTGGATACCTAGAGGGTTCCGCTTTTTCTTTATTTGTCCAATTCCAATAAAGCTATCACATTCTCTCAATCCCAACAATTCCACCAATTTTTTCTTGTATTTTTCGTTTAGCTTATATTGTAATTGCATGTTTAATCTGAGAAAATATGCATAGACCTAGTAACACTATCATAAGCCACATTCTAAGTGACACATTTATTTTTTTCGGCCAAGTAAGTGACACGTTCAAAGTACTGGTAATTACTTAAAATACTCAACAATTAGATTTAATATAATAAATTAATAAGATAAGAAAAAGTACTTTATTAATAAGCCATAATTTATTATACTTTTTAGTCATAAACCTAATTTTTAAATTTATTTATTTTTAAGCCAGAAAAAAAATTCAGCTATAAAAATATAAAAACAAAAACAAAAAGTTCTTAAGAAAAAAATTAAGGTGTAATTTTACGAAATTATAAAGTGTAACTCTTGACATATAAAGTTATAACAAAAGAATTAAACGAAAGTGTAACTCAACAAAAACCCAAACTAAATCTTAATTCAATAAGAATTACACTTTAGAAATGAAAGAATTATACTTTAAAAGTGTAACTCTTGACGACTCTAAAAACTGTAACCATCGCCTTCTGATACATAACTTTAGAAGTGTAAAAAAAATTACAAACAACTAGCAAACTCTTCTCGACCTCGCAAAACCAGTCAAGTCCACATGAAGGCACAACTACAAGAACTTGAACACCCAAGATAAGCCAAAGAGATAGTATAAGCAGAGCCTCTGAGGAATTCATCATCGATTTAGTATAAGCATGTGGCTTTTTCTGAGGGAGAGTTATTTTTTGTAGTTGATCTTCACAATCTGAGGGGACTTACAATTTTTTTCTATTCAAGTTTCTCCATGACTTTTTTGGTTTTCCAATTAATGTATGTATTGCATTAATTGATAAAAGAATAATGTAAATAGGTGGTACGTGGCTGAACCAGTTGGCTTATTCATGCTTTTGCAAGTGCCTCTGAGAAGAAACCCGAAAAAGAAAAGGCATGGCAGATGTGTTGAACCCTTCAATGAGGGTGTTAGCTTTCCTATTTACCGTAATGCTTATGTAACAAGCCCATAATAATCCCTTGGAAGGAAAAAAACAAAATAATTGATTAATGGCTGATTAATAAAAGGAACTTAAACTTTGTGGCTGCAAACTAAAGAATATAATGACACTAGCTTAAAACTTTGAAGGTCGGAAATTAGTGGCTTAACAACAATTTACTGTAAATTTTAACGGTAAAATTTTATTACCAAAGAAGTAACGATTAGACCCTATGTTCACCAAAAAAAAGATTAGACCCTACAACTGTTAATCCAACTTAACATTGAATATAAACAAATTTGACTGCCAATCCAATGAACAAATGATTATTTAATGTTCTTTACAATTACTTGTCTTCAGTCTTGTTTGGTGCTCAAGATTAAATTAAATAGGATAATTCACTAGATTTAAGGTATATTAGTCTCTCAATACGCGCTCTCATGTGTATCAATTGGCTTTTTTATTGCGCATATGTCAAGCAAGTATTTCTCAAAATTGGCAAATACTCACGCTATTCTCCTTTGCGACAAGGCTTTTCCTATTTTGCAAAGGTAGATATTTTGGCATGCCTAACATGTGGTTCGAAACTTTTCAAAAGAGAAAGGTAAAAAACAGAAATTCAAAAGATATATTAATATGATGGTGTAAAGAAAGAAAAAGTCATGGGCAAAACACCTTTACACAATAGATATTAACGTTTGCACTTTTGTTAGCATTTCATCAAATCATAATCTATTACTTTTGTTCCCTTTGTAAAAAACAATGGTCGGCCACTTAAGTTAGGCCGTCATTTTTCTACTCAACCAAGGAGTAAAATTTCAACAAAATTTTCGTTTTTTTTTTTGGGTTATGAAAATTTAACAAGAAACCAAAAAATTTCGTTAAATTTCGCTGAAATTTTTTAAAATTTTCAAAATTCGGTTAAAACCCTACAAAATCAAAATCGACTAGTTTACCCGTCACTTTGAATGTCCATAACTTTCAAACGTAACTCCAATCGATGTACGGTTCACGTCTACATACTCGTGGACTCGAGACCTATCCAACAAGATTAAGTTCGAAAACCAAAAGGCCAATAAACAAAAAGTCAAATTTTAGGT
>QANT01002452.1:0-43085 GCA_003254885.1 Purshia tridentata
AAATACTTGTGCCATAGTGTGGCACAAAATCTTTTACCTTTTTTTTTTTNGATCTATTTTTTTTTTCATCTTAAGAGGATTAGATTAGGTAGGAGTTAATATATCTCAAATTAAACACGTGCATATTTTTAAGAGTTTATCTGAACCTAACCAGCTGAGTGGGGGCCTAGCAGCTACGCTCTGTGGCAAAATACCAAAATCAGAAATGGGAAAGCTGAGTTTAATTAATTCAGTTTTTTATAATTTTTTATTTTGTTCTCCAATGGAAATATTTTTTTGCTTTTTCAAAAATCTATGTGTGCATTATGTAGTTTGATTTAGATGAATGTTGACATAATTTTAACAAAACGAACTAACATAAAGCATTTTAATAAAATTCTGAATTAACATGGGATAAAAATTAATTTGTGAACTAACATAAAAAATTACCATAAAAAATGAACTAATGACTCATTTTAATCTTAATTTAATGTTGGCTCCCCCACCCCTACACCTACCCCTATACTTAGTCAATTAGTCACCATCAGCGTAGTGTTTATATATACGCTGACAACTTGACTATATGTATGTAGGTGCAATAATTTTGTACAATACAATATAATTAATTATAAGTTCATTGTATTCATGTCTAATTCACAATCACAACTTGACAAAAATGAGAAGCAACACAAAAGTGTGCGAGCTGTCTGACATAGGCAGCGCATCCCACATGGTGGTGGCTACCGCTACGGAGGCAGTCAGAAGACTCAGGACCACAGGTCCCACATGGTGTGTCGCAAAAACTCTTAATTAAAATTGATATCTAATTATTTATTTGAGAATTCAGAGAATTTAAGTGTATTATTATTCTTAACATGCATTACTTAATACTTGTTTCTAAAATTCCCTTGGATCCATTATAAATCTATCAAATATGTGTTTTTAAATGAGATATTTATTCAAGGAGTGTAATTTCGATAATTTCGGCGAAATTTCGCCGAAATTATCGTTTTTTGGAGGGTCCGAAACGAAATGACAATTTCAAGTTATTTTCGTCAAAATTTCGATAATTTCGCCGAAATTTCGGAAAATTTCGCTGAAATTGGGCGAAATTTCCAAAATTTCGTTTAAACCCTAAACATCAAGAAAAAATTTATACAAAATTGGCACCTCAAACCTTAGGGGAATGGAAGCCCATAGTGAGGAAAGGAAAACCCAAAAAAAATGGATGATTTGGAGCTTGGAGGTGGCCGGAAATAGCAAAAAAAGCAATCGGGGGAGGCCGCAATTTCTCGCGTGGAGAGGCCGACCAGGCTGGGTGATGGCTGGGTTGTGTTGGCGTCGGCTTGGGGAGTAGACTGGTGGCTTTGGATTGCCGGAAGGTGGCCGGTGACAGTAAATCTTGGCCGGACAGGTAGCACCAGCGAGAGAGAGTGGGAGAGGAAAGTTTCAGTTTCAGAGGAGAAAAGCAATGGTGGGAATCGAGGAAGAAGAAGAAAAAAAATGAAAAGACAAGTTGATTAGTATTGGGCCCACGTGAGAAAATGGGGGATTGGAGTCAAACCACAAACTTTATATATGCGTATATGGCTCTCAATCGAACAACCTGGTGGGTGTTTGGATATAAGGTTAATAAGCCAAAGCCAACAAGGCAACAAGTCATTGTGGGATGGCAAAACACAAATTTCTTTTTTTTGGACTTTAAGATTTTTTAGTCTTTTAGAGAAGAATAAATTAAAAAGAGGCAAGAAACAAAAAAAATTAGTAATTTATAATTTTAGACATTAAGATAATTTGGGATTTAGTTTGGGATTTGGTCTCTTAAGGTTAGGATTTTGGGGTTTGAGGTTTGGTATTTGGGGGTTGGGGTTTAAAATTTGGAGTTTGAAGTTTAAAGTTTGAAGTTTTTATTACATATTTTATAACTAATGTTTAGATCATTTAGTGGTGCCGTGTGAGCGCAGGGAGAGGGAAAAGAGAAAAAATTTAGAAAATTGAATTTTTTTTTGAAATTAACCCAAAGCAAAATGACAAGTCTATCTACTATATCTCTTTTACTCAAGTGATGTAATTTATAATTTTAGACATTAAGATAATTTGGGGATTTAGTTTGGGATTTGGTCTCTTAGGGTTAGGATTTTGGGGTTTGAGGTTTGGTGTTTGGGGGTTGGGGTTTAAAATTTGGAGTTTGAAGTTTTTATTACATATTTTATAACTAATGTTTAGATCATTTAGTGGCGTCGTGTGAGCGTAGGGAAAGGGAAGAGAGAAAAAATTTAGAAAATTGAATTTTTTTTTAAATTAGTCCAAAGCAAAATGACAAGTCTATGTACCATATCTCTTTTACTCAAGTGAGTCTGGCAATAGCTTATGGGTACAATAAGAGTCAAACTCTTCATATGGGCAAATGGCACCACAAGTATCACCTCATGATCTATATGGGCAGAATATTGGCAATTATATGTAAAATTATGTCGGAGAGGCGTCAGTATATGATTACTTTTTCAGTACACCTACTCTAGATAGAATGATACTAAAGATAGTAAAAATATAAAACCTACTAGAAACTCTATATGGTATCAAATACTTATTTAATTCATGATTTGATATTGCAGTATAAATAAATTTGAGATATTATTTATATACTTATTAATTAATGTAACATTTTTTTAACAGTATTTGCCTCCAGTGCGCATTATATTCACCTTATATTATATGAAACTTACAATATGATTTTGTTTCTTCAATGTTTTTTATAAATATCGTAGATAATATGTTAAATAAACATATGGTAAAGTTTCATTCAAAATTTCCATAATTTAATAGCAATTTCCATCTTTTTGTCTAAACCCGAGCGAAATCGAAATTTGGTCGAAATTTCCATCGAAATCGAAATTACATTCCTTGGTAATATGTAAGGTTTTTTTTGTTAATTATTAGCTTAAAATAAAAAATTTAAATGAGACTATAATTGTTATTGTTTGTTAGTAACATCTAAATGTGTTATAAAATCACAAAAGATTTTACTCATTTCCATTATTGAATAGTAACAATGAAGCAACTAAACTCATAAATCCTTTTGAAAAAAAAAAAAAAAAAACTAAACCCATAATTATTATTTTTTTAAAAAAAAAGATAAAGAGATATATATGAATTTAGTACAATATCTCAAAGCAACAACACATGACTGCAAAAANACATGGCTGCAAAAAAACAAAAAAAAAAGGAAGAAAAACGGTAGTTTATAGTTACATAGAAGATTGTTTTAGCAAAAAAGGAAAAAAAGATACATGGCAGGAGCTAGTTAACAGGTACAAAAGTAAGAAAGAACACCAAAAGTGCGGTAGCAGAAGTGTAATTTATGCTCTTTTTAAAGGTTTATATTCTACATGTATTGAGTATTTTAAAAAGTTAGCCACAAGGATTTTCCTTGCGTGTTTGAGCTTAATAAACAGTGTAAGTGTCCAAATGGACTTATAAAAAAAAATCTCTATTTTTTTATCTATATAGTTATTTTTAAAAGTCATATCAATGCTTAATGGTAGAGTTCGCTTATGCCATGGCATTCTTTGTAAGTATGGTAATTCGTGATAATATTAAGTGGGAACTACTATTCGTATTTTATATAACCCTAAACCTATAATCACAAGGAATCGTGTAACAGAAGTAAATATAATCCTACAAGAACTAGGTAACCTTTCTAACATCACCTTGCAAATTGGACAGCTGAGGACAAACAAGTTTGTCAGGGAGAAATAAAAATCAAGCACGATAAAGACACTTGGTGAGTATATCAGCTGGTTGATCAGAAGAAGGTAAAAATTACACTATATGAGTACCAAGTTGCACCTGTTCTCTAAAAAAATGAAGATCTAATTTAATATGCTTCGTACGGGCATGAAAACTGGGCTAGCAGCCATGTAAGCAGCGCTCAAGTTGTCATAGTACAGGGAATACGAGAAGACAAGCGATGATGAAGACCCCTGAGAAGAAAGGATAGCCAAATCGTCTCAGCACACACCTGAGCAAGATCTCGATACTCACTTAGCACTAGGGCAAGAGACATGCGCTTCTTAGCAGAGCTCCATGAGACCAAATTAGAGCCATGAAAAACGAGATAGCCCAAGGTGGATGAACAAGTAACAAGACAACTAGCCCAGTCAGCACCAGAATAACCACAAATAGTGACCATGCTAGGGGAAGGCCGAAACACTAAACCAAGTTCCAAACAACCTTTGATATAGCGCAAAATTCGCTTAGCTGCAATAAGATGAGTTTAAGTAGGAGAAACCATAAATTGAGGCACATGGTTCACCGCGAAGGTAATGCTAGGATGAGTAAGCGTGAGATACTGAAGAGGGCCAACAAGATACCGAAATTTAGTAAGATCAGAGAGCGGCGTGCCATCTTGGTTAGATAGTTGATCCTTGGAAGCAACCAGTGTGGCACAAGGCTTGGAGTCAAGCATATTACTTCAGCGTAAAAGGTCCAACGCAGATTTAGATTAGGAAAGATGTAGGCCAAGAGAAAAAAACTAAACCTCAACACCGAAAAAATAATGCAGAGAACCTAGGTCCTTAATATCAAACTCACGGCTTAGAAGATGAACAAAGAAGGTAATATGTAGAGGCAAAACCAATAGAGAGGAAGGAACTACCATATCCAAAACAAGCTCCACATAAGGCGACCTGGGAGACGTGGGTACCTGCCTATCAAGAGGAAATGAGGCTTCATAAAAAATAACATGACGAGAGATAAAAAAGGGAACAAAACATTTTTAGTCCTAGTGTTTTACCCTGAAAACATATTTGGTTTTTGTGCTTTCAAAACTCTACATTTAGTTCTTGTATTTTATGTTTTTTGCAATATGAGGACAATTTTAACAAACTCAAGATTTCAATTTTTGTTTAAAAATAAAATTGAATGTTTCATACATGATTTTTTGTTTATTAGTTTTGTTTTGGAAAAAAAAAATTCATTTTGCTTATAAAATGTCCTTAAATTGCTAAAAATACAAAACACAATGAATAAATTCAGAGTTTTGAAACCTCATGAACCAAATTTTTTTTGGAATAAAATGCAAGGACCAAATTTCTTTTCCCCAAAAAAAGAAGACCCATAGCAACTATTATGCACTATTGAAATTCAGCTTAAGTTGGAAATAAATTGAGCAGAGAGAAGAAAAAGTAAATAATATATTATAGGGTAAGAAAACATAGAAGAATAAGGAGAACAAAAGGAGTGAACTACAAAATATAAATGACAACTTTCAAAAAATGTACAACCATTATTTGAGGATATAAGGCTTTTTGACAAATTAATTTAAGTAATTAAATATGTGCTAGAGTTATTGAGAATTATTTGAAAACATATAAATTAAATTAAATGAGGTTTGAATACTCAAAATTTGAAGTTAATGCAATAGAAAAATGGTACAAGACGAGAGGAACCCATATAAATTATCGAAACATTTTTCAAATTCAGATAGTTTATTAATGATTTATTTAAAAATTTGGACAAATATTCCCTTAACATAAAAGTTTGGGTTTAAGAGGAAATAATTGAATTGTATCTTTATAAATGATAATTTTGGCGTTGTTGTCGTGAATCAAAGTTGTGTAGACATAATTATAAGTATTTGAAGTAGAGGGGTAAAATGGTAATTTGCATGTTAGATTTTAAACAAAAAAAGTAGCCGGTCTTCTTCTTCCCCATGCTGCCTCTCTCTCCTTTGTATTTTCTTTCTCTCCTCCTTTCCTCTTTAACCAAACTTTGATCGGCCATATCTCCACCATCCGAGCTCTGATTTCGGCGATTTTGGTGTCGTTAGAAAGTTATTGACGACACATTTTCACTAGTGGTTTCAAATCACTCATATGACCAGCTACAAAAATGCAGCGATGCGAAACCAATCATGCCTTCCAGTTGGCGATCTCCTATTTCCAGTAACGACGGACCCCAAACCACCCAGGATCTCTTCCTCTCATCGAGCTAGACCTCATAGTGCCCTTTCCTTGTCACAACAACCACCCACAAAGCCAGCACCTACGGTAATTTCTAGTGAGAGAAATTTCAGAAATTTAGATTATTTCACCGAAATACTAATGAAAATTGTTTGGTTTAGTGTTAAATTTTTCCTACCCCAAAAAACGAAATTTTACTCCTTGAATATGTAAAGATAGGTTTAAGTGAATCAACTCAAAGGGCATAATGGGAAAAAAATATTAACATATTGCATAAATTAAGGAATCCTATGTGGAACGGGTCTAAGTAAAGAATTCAAAAAGTGAGTTTAACTCAAAAGATGGCTACGAAAATGGGCTTTTATCTAATTATCTCTTATTTTTAAGCCATAAATTAGAACCAAAACTAAAGCATTCGAATGCCTTTAATCTATAAACTTTAGGATGAAGCTATAAATATGAAATCCTAAGCCCCTAAACCATACACTTTACACTAAAAAGTAATAAATTCAATAATAAATCCTACTAGAAACACATAAAATTGTAACCCATAAAGTGCGTTTAACTACATGCATATGTTTTTAAGTCATCGTGTGTGGCTTAAAAATAAATAATTTTGTTTTAAATTGTTTTTTTCACTTTAAAACACGAATTTTTTAGGAGACTTTGACTAATATACCTATAAAAGAAAGGAAGATAACCACTCAAATTATTCCTCAATCCAAACTACCAGCTCATTACAAGAGCAAATTTGGCTAGATGACTAGAGAGTGTGCTATTAATTTTCAACCATGGTGCCTCCATTGGTAAGAGGTAGCACAAAATTTTTTTAGAAGAGATTGTGTTTTGCAACCAACACTATACCAATTACACACTTTCACTTGTTAAATTCAAATTTCGAACCTCCCTAGGGCATCCAATTCCAACACCATAGTAAAAAAACCAAATCCATGAAAAACCGAAGCCCTACCACTACTAGGGGTGGGTTTTATTGCTGTAAAATCGCAAAATCCCGATACCATACAGTTTTTGATTCCGACGGTATGGTATTTTTTTGGCCATTACCGTATCAGCACTAATATCGTCCTGTTCCCACAAAAACGGTAGCGGAAATGGTATGAATATTTGAATACTGTAGACATTTCGATACCGCATATATACTGACAATCTCCACAGTCGCCTCCACTCCATCTCCTCCATCTCTATTTCTGAAAGCAAACTCTCACTTGGTCGCTTCCCTCTATCACTCTCTCCCTCTGTTTCTCATCATCATCACCACCACCATTTGGCCTCCCTCTGTCACTCTCTCCTTTGCCTCTCACCACCGTCATCACCATCGCCTCCATCTATCCCACTCTCTCCTTCTGCCTCTCACCACCGTCACCACCATCGCCTCCACCTATCACATTCTCTCCTTCTGCCTCTCACCACCGTCACCACCATCGCCTCCCTCTGTCACTCTCTCCCTCTGTCTCCTACCACCGTCACACCATTGTCTCCCTCTGTCATTCTCTTCCTCTCTCTCACCTCCGTCACACCATCGTCTCCCTCTATCATTCTCTTCCTCTGTCTCTCACCTCTGTCACCATCATTGCCCTCTGTTACTCTCTCCCAATTTAGATAGTGTTGGAATGCCCATTACCATTCCGACATCGTCTCATTCTCCAACTGATACCATATTGAGCAGTTTCCTACTTCTATCGGCACACTATCGGAATCCAATTCCTCTTCCTCGACCTCTATTGGTCAGAGTGCAGTATGAGGAATACGGTACGATTCTCGTACCATTGCCAGCCCTAACCACTGCAGCAACAAGTTTTGTCCCCCTGAAGCTATTGAGCCCTTGCATTTGCTTAGAACAAGCCACCAAGAAATTTCACCTTCTTTTTTGTTGTATAAATTCAAACATGGAACAACTCTCTCATTTTCAACACTAGCACATTAACACGCGCTCCATTAAAAAATCTTTCTATTGTTTATTTATTAAAAGAAATTTTCTATCTTAAAATTAAGAAATAAGTTGCAACTTACAAATTTTTAAGAAATAAAATTGCGTCTTGCAGGCTTTTAATTAATTTTTAGCCATTTTTATTGTAGTAGGATATTTTAGGTAATTTAAATTTTAGTGAAGCCTTGACAGTAACTTAATAAGTTTTTCTTTAGTATAATGCTATACTTAGTATATTCTTATAATAACTTACGTGTTATTACTTTAGTGAATATAGTTCTTCCTTTTTTTTTTGGGCTTTTATTTTTATTTTTTAGTGTCCAATGTATAAATACTATATAAATTATCACGTAAAGTGGCATGAAATTACTATATACAAATGTGGTAAGTATAACATTATTATTTTTCTTTATAATAGCAAAGATGATATAGATCACAAATTAAGGTGATTCATGAAAGATTATATAGCACCAATAAAAGTTTATTTGAAATCTTTCAACTATCAAGCACAAGTGATTGCATATCATATGAACTGAAAGAAAATCGAGAAATGATCATATCCTCACATGGAAAAAAAAAGAAGTCTGTTTGACTTGCTTTTGTAATGGTTGAGCATTTATAAGAACATTATTCAATTCCTTTCTAGTTGGTGGCTATAAGTTTTTAATTTTTATCACCAGGAAAATACAAAAAAAAAAAAAAAATCAAAGAGGAAGACTTAAAAGTATAAAATATGGTAAAGACTACAAGTCAAGTTCATATCCGCAAAACATATGCTGGTAATCCCCACATAGCACCATAAATAAAATCTGAGTGTCAACACCCAAATAATTGTACCGATAAATCAAAGGGCAAATGTCGTAAATAAAGCATAAAGAAATGTCATTTATATTAAGAAGTATATTATGAGTCTATCATCTATGAGTCTACATAACATGACAATATGAATGAATGATGATGATCTGATAAGATGTGATACATGATATGACATACGATATGATACATATATATACATACATAATACATATATAGCAGCACATAAGAATGTAGGAGAGGAGAGGAGAGTGGTAGAATAGCATTTGACTTGGTTTGTGAGAGAGAGAGAAAGAGAGAAGAAGAAAGAAGGAAAGAGAAAAAGGTAAAGAATGAAGAAAATTCAATCGAATCGAATACAATTTTGACGTCCGCAAGGACACACACACTCTCTCTCTCCTTTCTCTCTCTACAAACTCTTTCTCACTCTAGAAACTATCTCGCTAAGCTAACCACCAGGGACAGGACTTGTGCTCCCAGAGAGAACACAGACTGTGAGAAACCCTAAAAAAGGAAGGGAAGCTGAAGTGATTAAAAAAAAATCGAAGCCAAAGAGAAATAAAAAACACTCAGTGAATAATCAAATACTGGGTTTCTGGTATTTAAATCATTGTGGGTTTTTGGGAAGTCTCTTTCTTTCTCTCGCTGTTCACAGCTCTACTGCTGGTGAGTACTAGCTACTCTTTCTTTCTTGTTTCTTCTTCTTCTTTGTGTTGTATTTTTGTTTATATAGTTGATGCTCTCGATCGGGATTTGAGGGATTTTGGGTCCGATCGAAGTTGGTTTAGTCTGTGCTTTTGGCATTTCTTGCTACTATTACTGGCTAGTTTGACAGAGTTCTGACATCTTGTGCTATTTCTTGAGATTTGTTTTGGGGTTTTGGGAGTGGAATTTGGGTTTCACTTGTGAGATAGAAGCTAATCTTTATTTTGTTTTGTTCAATTTTGTTGAATTTTTGTGGGTTTGTGTTGAATTCGTGAGTTTTGGTGAATTGGCTTATTTCAGGTTTTTGATTGGTGGTGGTTTTGGTTGATAGAGTGAGATATTTTGAGATTTCATATCCGGGCGTGGTAGAGAGAGTTTGATTTGTTTGCTATTTAGCTTTTTCGTTCAATTGATGAGGTTATGGTGGATCTGAAAGTTCATGTAATAAACACAGATTCATGCGGAAGCCAGGCGGGAACTGCTCTCTTCGTGAAGATAGTGACATTCTAGAATGTTCAGAATCAAAGCCTGTTCCTTGGTTTTGGGTCTCGTTGGTATTTGGCTTGTGTTTGGTAAAACTCAACACGATGTGCCCAGGCACAATGCTTACCCTTTTCTATTGGTGCACAATAAAGACTCTGAAGCCTATGGCCTTCAATGTCGGGGTATAATGCTATCTGAATTGAGCTCTATGACTGGGTTTTTGCGTCTTGTTTTGTAATCTAGGTTTGTTCAATTCATGTTGTTTTAGTTAGTTGTAGTACTTTCGCGGAGTATTTGTAGATTTTGATTTTGGAAATATGGTACCTTCGGGGCCTCCCACTCCTATTGGTGGTGCCCAGTCTGTTTCACCTTCACTTTTGCGTTCAAATTCTGGAATGATGGGAGCTCAAGGTGGTCCACTACCTTCCCAGTCAGCTTTTCCCTCACTTGTCTCACCACGTACTCAATACGGTAACATGAATATGCTTGGAAATGTAGCCAATGTGTCTTCTCTCCTTAATCAGTCTTTTGGAAATGGGATTCCAAATTCCGGGCTTTCTGGTCCTGGTAGCAGCCAGCGTGGAGGTATGGATAATGGGGCCGAATCAGATCCACTTTCTAGTGTTGGCAATGGAATGGCTTTTAATGCACCTTCATCATATGTTGCATCAAACATGGCTAATCCTGGTACATCTGGTCAAGGTCAGGGTCAACAATTTTCAAACCCTTCTGGTAACCAACTGTTGGCAGATCAACAGCAGCAACAACTTGAGTCTCAGAATTTCCAGCATGGTCAGCAGTCAATGCAACAGTTCTCTAGCCCTCACACCACACAGCAGCAGCAATTTCAGGCAATTCGAGGAGGCTTAGCTGGTGTTGGATCAGTCAAATTGGAGCCCCATTTGACAAATGATCAACATGGACAGCAGCAGCAGCAGCAGTTGCAGTCTTTGAGAAGTCTTGGTCCGGTGAAATTGGAACCACAACAACTTCAGACCATGAGAAGCTTGGGACCTGTAAAATTGGAACCCCAGCAGAATGATCAATCATTGTTTTTGCATCAACAGCAGCAACAGCAGCAACAACAGCAACAACAGCAACAACAGCAACAACAGCAGCAACAACAGCAGTTCCTCCACATGTCAAGGCAGTCTTCTCAGGCTGCTGCTGCCCAGATAAACCTTTTGCATCAACAGAGGTTCTTGCAGCTACAACAACAACACCAGCAACAGCAACTCTTGAAAGCAATGCCTCAGCAACGCCCCCAAATACAGCAGCAGTTTCCACAGCAGAATCTGCCTATGAGATCTCCTGCAAAACCAGCATATGAACCTGGAATGTGTGCACGGCGTTTGACACATTATATGTATCAGCAACAACATAGACCTGAAGTAAGATACCCATATCCCATAGTTTTTTTGTTACTCTGTTGGGTGTGACTATTATGGTTAGTGACAGTGCCTACTTTTCTTATAGGATAACAATATTGAATTCTGGAGAAAATTTGTTGCTGAGTATTTTGTACCCCATGCCAAGAAGAAGTGGTGCGTTTCTATGTATGGAAGTGGCCGGCAAACAACTGGCGTTTTTCCTCAGGTCTGTTGCTAGGATATTCTAATTTGGTGAACCCCATCTTAATTGAATGTTAACTAGTAAAATGAGGTTAACTGCAAAAGAACCTTCATTGTATGCAAACATGTGCTTTAGCATCTACATCTCATTTTCAAATCATTTTATTTCAGGACAGTTTCTCAAGATGATAATAGCCCCTTAAATATCTGATAAGACATATTGATTTGTTTTTATCACAAATTTGCTGACCATTTGTCTATAAACAATCTTGAGCAATCTCTTACAAATTTTTCAGGATGTATGGCATTGTGAGATATGCAATCGCAAGCCTGGGCGTGGCTTTGGTATGTTATTCTATTTATCATTTAGTGAAATCTGGTTCTAAATATCTCTTTCATGCTACTAGTTCAATGCCATATTTAAGAGTCTTTGGATGGATGTCAGTTTATTTGTTTTTTATTTTCTGAAATCTTGTGTTATATGTAAGTTTTTTGTTCATGGGCTATTCACTTTACAACTGGTGTCTGATTTATTTTTAAAATGCTTTCAGAAGCGACTGTTGAGGTTCTTCCCCGGCTTTTTAAAATCAAGTATGAAAGTGGTACTTTGGAGGAACTTCTTTATGTTGATATGCCCCGTGAGTATCATAATTCATCCGGTCAGATTGTGCTGGACTATGCTAAAGCAATACAAGAAAGTGTTTTTGAGCAACTTCGTGTTGTTCGGGATGGTCAACTTCGAATAGTGTTCTCTCCAGATCTGAAGGTTGCACATAAAAAATGTTTTCATGTTATCTTTTACCTTCTACCTTTCCAAGGTATTTATCTTGCTTTATCTTCAACATTGCTCTTTTGGCAGATCTGCTCTTGGGAATTTTGTGCTAGGCGCCATGAAGAGCTTATCCCTCGAAGATTATTGATACCTCAGGTTACTATCAAATGTCTAGTTGTGGTGGATGCTTTTCTTTATCTTTGCTGATTTGTGGAGATAACCATTTTTTTCTTGGGAAAATATATTAAATCAAAGTAGACAACTGGTTGATTGATTACTGATTTATCTGAAACACTTGATTATTGACTACTGGACATCAAATTTTGTAAATTGTTAGGTGATAGTTTATTCTGTTCTTAAAATTTAATTTTTAAGAACATGGATTAGACAATCACATTGAATTAATTGGCTTTTGTGCTTCACTTATTCCATTTTTTTAATACCAGGGAGTCTCTGTTCTCTTGAAAAATATAAACAATTTCATCTATTTAAAGCTCATATGTGCATTGTTTGGTTTAAGTAGGACTTAGTTGTATGTGAAAGTATTGAGATCATGATCTTGGATAGTGAACATATTATGGTAGTACTAGTTGCTCAAGTAAGTAGCAACTGCTTTTTTTACGTAGAGCATTTTGTAAGATGCAAATAGTGAATTGGATTAATGTCTTTATTTTTTATTTGTATAAATTCCTGATTGCCTATGGATTAAATCTTGATGGATCTTATTAATTGCATTTTGTGGTTGCATATTGATTGGGTGTCCAAGTCTCACCTCTGTGGAATTATAAATTTATGATTATTTGTGTTACATAACAGAGAAGGTTGATGCTTCTGTTGAATGCTTAGCCTGGGTTGTCAATGGGTAGAGTGACATGGCTCAAAGATCTGACCCCAATCTGAATTTAGAGCTGAGTACGATTTGTTGACCATCCCAGATAGATCCATTGGTTCAAATTCAAAACTGAATCTATTAATTTGATTGTAATTGGGTTAATTCAGAATTAGGTAGTTTTGGCTTGACAAAGATCTACATTTGATGAAAAATCTCAATAGCATAGCTATTTATAATGTAATATAAATAGCTAGTTATTTTAGTAAAGGTTTTCTAAGTTTGTCAGGTTCAGATTGAGTATGGGTCCTACAATGTGTTTTGGTTACGAATCAGAAGTTTTCCAACTAGCACAATCATTGGCAGCTGTATCTATTGTATATGAAGCTAATTGTAGTATATCCCTCATGTATTGTACATTTTTAATTTTTTACTTGCTCTATGCAGGTTAGTCAGCTTGGTGCTGCAGCTCAAAAATACCAGGCTGCTACTCAAAATGCATCATCTAATTTGTCTCTTCCAGAGATACAAAATAATTGTAATATGTAGGTCCTCTGTCTCCATGTTTTTGTAAATATTTGAGCTTTCAGGAAGTGCTTTTGGGTAAAAATTTGGCTGTCATTTATGTTCATGTCTTAATCTTGGTTGGTAATGTCCTTTTTTCTGCTTGGATCTCTGGATTTCTCTATTTATCAGTTCATGCGCCATATGTTGCACCTATTCACATTTATGTTGATCAAGTTCTTTGGTCCATGGCTACGTAAGAGTGTTTGGTCTAGCGGTTAGGTCCTTGGTTTGCTCCCAAGTGGTCTAAGGTTTGACGCACTCCTAAGGTACCCACCTAGCGTAAGCTAGAGTTTCCTGCTTCCCAAATGTTGTGGGTCAGGTGGGGGCCCCCGTTTTGAATCCGGGTCTGTGAAGCAAGTTTGGGTGTTCTTTGGGTATTAAAAAAAAAATAGTTCTGTGGTCCATGGTACTTTAGCACTACTCCTCAGGCCTGCATAAACTATAGTCTCACATTTCTAGTGGATGCATCAGTAGAGATGTATTATTTTCATGAATACGTAATTACATAACCAAGTTACTGTTTGGCAGCATATAGAATATGTAACTTTTCCTTTTCTTCTTAACTTCGCTGAGGGCCTATCAAGAGTGTAACATATTTCTGCATCTTGTTTTTTTCATTAATGGCACAAAATGTATGTTCTTAATTACTTATATTGGGAGACAGTCAAAAACCGAGGAATATTTGTTTTTGCAATTTCATCATGTAGTTTTTAATGATGTAATGGGTGTGAGTGAGGAAAACACCTGCCCCATTTCATCAAATGGTCAATGCTATGGTGAATTAGTTTTTTCTGTTAATCTACTGTATGTCTGAGCATCTTTACAGGTGAAATGATTTTAAATGCTTGTTTATGTGCTTTTTTTCAAAAAAGAAAAAGAAAAAAGGGAAGGCCTGGTTATTTGCAGTATGTGATATATATGCAAAAATTGGTTTTTGATTGATATTTAATTAATTCCTCCTGTGTAATTTTGGTTTAGGTTTGTATCATCAGCTCGGCAGTTGGCAAAAACCTTGGAAGTTCCGTTAGTAAATGATTTAGGTTATACAAAGAGATATGTAAGGTGTCTTCAGGTAATTTCTTATTTTTTCACATGGCCAATGCGCATCATGATGGTCCTTGTGTACTTATAAAAGTTAGTTTAACATCTTTTGCTTCTGACATACACTGTAGTATTTTGCATTCAGTATCATTTGTTCTTGACTTTCAGCCTATGCACAAAAATTGTTCAGTCTTCATCTTATTTGCGTTGGAATCATATTTCGGATATGAATTATATGTTCATATGTGTACTTATCAAAAAATTATTTTGTTCTTATATGGCATGTATCTTCCTCCTATAACACCTGAAATAAGTTTCATTTATCTCATGCATGCATGAAGGGTAAAAAAAGAGTATTTTTAACTTAAAAGCAACACATTTTTGTCTATTACTCTATCTCTTCCAGATTTGCAGTGCTGGGTTGTGTGTCCTCATACATGGCTCCCTGATTTAATCTTTGCAATAACACATTAATGGATATTTTCTATCTCTTACTGTGCCAAATTGACTCTTGTTGAATTGAGTAGTTCAGAAAGTGCCTTTGGTGATGAAATATTATTTTTTCTACTGTTTCTTTAGATGCTCATAGAAAATGTGAATTCTACCTTTTAAAAATTGACAAACATGTTTGTCTACATGTCTCATTTATTTGGTACCTATTCTAGAATCTATTTCACATTATTTAGTTCCATTTACTGTTAATTGAAATGATTTTGTGGTGGATTCGCTTGGAATTTAAGATTATCTGAAATCTTTTTGTTTTTACAAATTAATATTTTGGCTGGTATAATGAGGCCTTATTTCTATCCATTGCTTGATGCAAATTATTAAAATATAATAGATCAAATGTTAAATTTTTTGTGTTAGCAGTGGGTTTTTATTATGAGTCGTGATAATTAATATTTAATTTATGAAGCTGGAGTGCTTGTGCCAGAAATTCCTTTGTGCTTAAAAACTACGTTACCACTATCTTTTTTCTTTTTTTTCCTTAACAAGTGTAACACTAATCAAATTTCAAACAAGTTGTATTCCTTATTAGGGTTCTGTTTTAGTGAACCATGAAACTGGAGTTTGCTTGCAGTCTGATTGGCTTTTGTTATTTTAATATATTGTTGGGGTGCAATGCAGATATCAGAAGTGGTTAATAGTATGAAAGACTTGATTGATTACAGCCGAGAGACAGGGACTGGACCTATGGGTAAGCCTGATCTTTTAACTAAATAACTAAGGATGATAAATGCTTATGTTTCCCCTTCTCTTGATCAATTTTTACTTTAAAAAGAAAAATTCCTCATATTTATTTCTAGATTTCTGTTCTTAAGGAGATAGATCAAAGAAAAAATAAATGACCTGGTGCCTAGAAATGATGAACAAATTGGAGAAATTTGCCTAATTTTGCTTGTGTGATGGGTTTTTGGATTGCAAGTTAGATTTAAGGCCTGGGTATGTAAAAATAGGGGTTTAGGATCTATAAATTAATTTTAAGTCGACAAGGTTGTTGACTCTTTGATGGCTGAGGCCTGGGTATGTAAAAATAGGGGTTTAGGATTTATAAATTAATTTTAAGGCGAAAAGGTTGTTAGACTCTTTGATGGCTGAAATTTATGGAAATCTTATAAGTATTCTTTGCTGGTAATCTCAGAAGTGGATTCAGAAATTTTGGCATTGTTTTGGAGGGCCAAAGATTGTGAGATATATGTAGCTGGTTTAATCCTAGATACATGTAACTTCAACTTCAAAGCCATAGAGGATTTTCTTTTCTGGGTCTTTTTCAATATTAGTACCTGAACTTTGGCCCTTGTCCCAATTAGGTACCCAAACTATTATTTATCCCAATTTAATACCCAAACTTTGATTTTGTTCCAATTTGGTATATAATGTGAACTTTTGGCAAATAATACTAACAGACTGTGTCAAACCTAACTGGAACAATGACAACTTCAGGCACCAAAATTGAAACAGAAAAAAAAAAAATCTTTTTCAAACATTGCATGTGGGCCCAACGAGTTAAAACCTTGATTTTCTGATGCTGATAGTTATAAACATGTAACTGCTTGATCCTTTCCTTTTTGTTTGCACCATTAATATGTAATTGAGAATATGTAGAATAGGCTTCAGGCATGATGCAAGGAAAACAATTTCTAAGAATAGCTTAAGGTTCATAATGATAAGGGGAAAGAAAAGCATGGAGCCAAGAAATAGATCAATGTTTATTGTTTATATTATGCAAAAAGAAATTGCCAATTGTAAGAGGAAGAGGAAGGGTAACAAGACAGAGGAAAGAGGAGTGTCCTGAGGATTAACCATGATTAGAGAACAAAAACAAGAAAACTGAGATATATCTTCACAGGGTGGGGTAACAAGACAGAGGAAAGAGGAGTGTCCTGAGGATTAATCATGGGATTAACCATGATTAGAGAACAAAACAAGAAAACTGATATATATCTTCACAGGATGAATGAGCTGCTGATGGTTTACCAACTTTTCACAAGATAAATTTTTGCTTGTCCCTGTGTTTTTCACAGTTTCTCATGAAGGCATACTCTGCTTCAAACCCCATATGAATGTTCAACAATTTAGACCAAGATGTGAACTTGATCCTTTAATTGTTAGCTCTAGATAGTGATTAACCACCATGAATTAAATTTATTCATGCATGTACATTTATCTACTTTTCAGATAGCTTGGCCAAGTTTCCTCGAAGGACAGCTGCCTCATCTGGGTTTCACAGTCAAGCACAACAGTCCGAGGAACAAATGCAGCAACAACAAACAATGGGCCAGAATTCAAATGGTGACCCAAGCTCTGTCCAGGCCACAATGCAACTTGCTGGTAGTAATATGGCTAGTGTAAATAATGTTCTGAACACAGCATCCACATCTACCTCTGCAAGCACCATTGTTGGGCTCCTCCATCAAAATTCCATGAATTCCAGACAGCAAAGCTCTATGAATAATGCAAACAGTCCTTATGGAGGAAGTTCTGTTCAGATTCCATCCCCTGGTTCTTCTAGTACAATCCCTCAGGCGCAACCAAACCCTTCTCCATTCCAGTCACCAACACCGTCATCAAACAATCCCTCTCAAACATCTCATGGTGCCTTGACAGCTGCAAATCACATGAGTGCAGCAAATTCACCAGCGAATATATCCATGCAACAGCCAGCCCTTTCCAGTGAGGCTGATCCAAATGATTCCCAGAGCTCTGTCCAGAAAATTTTACATGATATGATGATGTCGAACCAGCTTAATGGCACAGGTAGTATGGTTGGTGTGGGTTCTCTGGGAAACGATGTGAAAAATATGAATGGGATTTTGTCAACAAGCAACATCACAGGTATGAACGGTGGCAATGGTCTTTCAGGGAATGGCATGGCTAACAGTAACTCAGGTGCTGGATTTAGGAGTATGGGTGGTGGACTTGGTCAGCCTGGCATGGTTAATGGCATACGAGGTGCAGTGGGAAATAATTCTATGAATGGCAGGGTTGGAATGGCATCAATGGGTCGAGAACAAGGAATGCATCATCAACAACAGGATCTGGGGAACCAGCTTCTTAGTGGGCTTGGAGCGGTTAATGGCTTTAATAATCTTCAATTTGATTGGAAACATTCCCCTTGAATGGCTGTATCGATCATGTTGATGCCTGTGACACTGGTTACTGATTTAGCTGCTTGTGCAGCGTGAGAAATGGCAGAATTGCCTCTGGCCCTGTGAAGATGGCAGTACATGGATGAAATGAAATAGTTGACAGGGCTTCTCTCCCACTCTGTACTAATCTGTGATTTATATATAAAAAGGAAATTTGGTGGTTGGTTGTGTGGCTGATGGGGCTCATTTTCATGTGGTTTTAAATGTACTTCTCCATATTCTTTTTTCTTTCAAAAAGGGAAATTCGTGTCATCTTTGGTATACTACGTCCTTCTTAATAGTAGTAATTTGTTGTTTTCATTAAAGTAGGGTTTAGGGTTCAGAGTGAAATGGTTTCTCCTTGGTTGGATAGTTTCTTTCAATACTAGATTGTATTTCTGACCTATTCGTATTTCGTTGGGCATGCATTTTTTATTCCAATTCCAATGGGATTTTCAGTGTATATTTCAAAATCATTAGTAACTAAAAAAGCTTTGTTTTTCTACTTGGAAATGTACTTTTACCATTGGGTTTAGGCAATAACGAGGATGGAAAACGCTTGACTAAATTGCCCTTACAGTATGGAAGTCCTTAAACCCCGTAAGTTGAATCTAAATCTTAAAGATCATGACTAAAATCACCCTCTAATTGTTGAAGGGTTTTGAATCAACTTCTTCTTTTCAAATAAAAAATAAAAGAAAATAGAATTGGATATTGAGTAAATATGTATGTGCAAAATAAATAACTAAATGCAACTTTAGTAAGTATACCCTAAAGAAAACCCCTCTACTCCTACAAGCGACTGAACAAGAATGAATAAGTGTTATATTGGAATGTTTTATTTAATATTACTTCTAAACTATTTATTTTAATCCTTTGATTCAATTATATAGCAATTAACAAAAAGATAAGGATTTACTCACTTTTTGTTCCTTTTTGTTTTTGAAATGAAACCAAATATCATGAAACTTAAACAACAATACGTATGTTCTCTTGTAGGCAACGATTAGAAACGGAAACAACAAATTGTGTTACTTCTATAGGCAATACCATTAACATAACACTTGGTTTATGATGTAGCATTACCACTCAATTTTTAAAAAGGAATGCTAAAATCTAAGTGGAACAAAACAATTATGAAAACAGAAAAATAAGAAATTATATGAATTAATTCGAAAGAAGGGAGCAGTTAATTAAAGATTAACAATGAATTATAGCTTCATGAGCACAAGCATGGTGGCTTACACTACTATAAGTCTATATACATCATTTCCCATTTCAAAGATTTACATATTTTTCTATGGTTGCAGACAAGGTGGACTTGGGCACTGCACCAATAACACTCTCTTTCTTCTCTCCATTTTTGAAGAAGAGCACAGTTGGGATGCTCCTTATCCCATATTGGGTGGGAACATTGGGGCTGTCATCTGTGTTGAGCTTGAAGCAGGCTATCTTCCCAGCATATTCTTTTGCCAATTCATCGATCACCGGGGCAATCATCCGGCATGGTCCACACCATGGTGCCCAAAACTCCACCAGAACTGGGTTCTCACTTGCAATCACCAGGTTTTTCCAGCTTGAATCTGTCACCACTTGAACTGCACAACTCTCATGGTTCAATCAACTCATGGTCACAAGATGGGAAAGAAAACAAATTACAGTACAAAAATAAACATGTACGTTATGATATTACAGCGCTATATGTTTATGTGTCTATCTCTCTCATCACATACCCTGAAAATTGTTTTCTCACATGTTATGCCTACTGCTCTTTGTATTCGAGTGTGGTAGCTGTGTGACATCTTTTTGACTTGCCCAAATAGGTGAATTTAGGATATCCAAGATGTGTAGCCAACGAAAAATTGTCGCATACAATAGTTGTATACAATGACTCTCAAAATAAAGATCATGTCACCAACACATGAGGAATGGATGTGAGAGGGACCTTGTATACACACAACAAGAATATTTTGTAGCCGATTTTTGTCATCAATATAAGAAAGCAAAAATGATATTGCATAATTCACCTGACTAACAGGAATAATGTATGATACATTCCATTCTATAATTAAATGATTAATGCTTGTATGAGATTAGAGAATTATTTCTCTCCTGTTGCAGTTGCTTTAATTAGTTGTCCATTACACTAATATATATGTGCTGCTATTAGTTCTTCTTCTGCTTTTCCATATATATATATATATATATATATATATATATATGTCATGCTAAATTTGACCTCCATAAGTATCTCAAAAACTCAAGGGAAGTAATTGAATTAAACATAAAAGAAACTATATAATAATAGCAGAGATTGTGTCGCTAACCTTCATCCACAGCTTCACGAGCTTTGCAAATAAAGCTGGATCTCTGGAATCTTTTGTTGTTGGAATGACCAAAAGATGAAGACGAAGAGAATTTCAAACCAGATTTCTTGAAGCCATTACATGTTGGAACAAAAATCTTTTCCTTAGAGGAAGAAAATGGGTGATAACATTGTGCAGCACCAACCCTTGTACTGCATACTGTGCTCAGTTGCAAACAGTTTTCCAAAGCCATTGCTTTCTCTCCTTCTCTTTATCTGGCCAAACGGGTATATCTTTGATATAATGAAAATGGGTTGTTGGAAACAATGTAGCTTTTGTTTTCTGTTGGGCAAGTTTTTGCAGGACAATTTCTACAAATTTTGCTTCTTTGGATTTCCTATTTTTCAAGGGTTGTGATTTTAAATATTTTTGTAAAGTGTGGATATTATGCCAAGATTGTAAGGTGCTAAGTGTGCTCAGATGTATGTGGATAATATTTATGTACTGAACTCTCAATGTGCCCCACTTGATGTCCTTCAAAAAATTGTCCAAACTCTCAAATTTCAATGTAATAAAGGATCCAAATGAAGGACCAAAAAGTAAATTTGTAGTATCCATTGATCCTTAATGGTGGACCATAGACTTCTCATCCATTATGCAGTTCCTCTTTTTCATTTCTAAATATCTGTTCTTTTTCTTTTCCTTTTTTTATTTTGGTGGATTTGGAGCCATTTTTTCAATGACAAAAGTTGTGGCCATTTCATGAGGGGCAATGCTGGGATTCACCAAAAATATCTTCTGCAATTTTCACAATTATAGACATTGTTTTCAATTGTATTTCATTACCACCAACAAAAAACAAAAAATAATAAACTCACCCATAAATTCAAATATACTCACCAGCATAAAAATTATTTGATAAGTATAATTAGTTAAATATTTCACATTGCTAGATTACAGTTAGTTTGTACAATGTGTAAGTTTGAACAATTTTCATTTTTGAGTATGATTTTGGAGTTAACTCAAGTCCAGACTTTGACATGGTATCAGAGCCCATGGTTTAGTTTCTGAGTATTTGGCCCAATTGGTGTGCTAATGTATAAGCTTGGATAATCCTCATCTCTTGAGCATACTTATGGGATTGAGTTAGGCCCAAACTTTCACATAATTTGTGAATAACTGCAAGTATTTGAAATTTACCTTAATCCTTATACGTAACAAGGGTGGTTTCTTTAAGTTTTCCTAGTAGCCCATAAAAACATGATATGCAAGGGATACTGTCATTAACACCTCTGACTCTGTAAAGCTAATTGGACTGCCAATAATATCATAATCTTCAACACTTCTCTAGAAGTTTGGAAAGCATTTTTTCTTTTCTTATTTGAACTCATTCATCAGTCAAAAAAACAATGAACTCAAACTCTACAAGGTGTCGTTAAGTAAGGATTTGAATGAATTCAACACTCTTCAATTCCCACAAACATTACACAGATGTAGTACATGAGCCTCAGGGGTGGAGTGAAAAGAAGAAGAAGAAAAACGAAAAAAGCCGATGAAAAATGTGAACTCTCAATCTGATACAGTGGTGGCAGTCTCAAGGAGAGGTTGATCCTTCATTAAAGGTTCCCAGCCAATTTCTCCGCAATATTTTGAACCTTTCATCCAATGTCACAACTCTCATGACCTTCTTCAAGTGCAACATGGAGTTCACTACTGGCATAAGCAGCTTTGAATTACTTGCTGAAACCTCAGAAAGCTTGTCTTCTAGTACAGGTTTGGCTTCAGGACTGTAGCCACGACAAACAAAATCATAGCTATCATATATATAGTAGTTCTGTTAACATCATCACTAGCCAACAACCATCCCCTTCTTCAAACATGATTTACATATGAGTCAAATAACATCAACAGCATATCATATACATCTACAAGTGGAAAAAATAAATGTAACATCAATTTAAAATATTTTCATTGAAATAGTCCATGAGTACCAGCTTGAGGAGTAACAGTATCAGATTTCTCTCAGCCCCAACATTCATGTTTCAAATAGAGCACTTAAATCCATAATTTTGTCCATCTGCTTGCATGTCATTGTTTCAAATGCAGCACTCGGTGTCATCTTCACCCAATCCGGAAGTGAAAACCCTCCCCGGAGGCCTATGCGTTCACTCCTTGTTACAGAACTATCTGAATACAGCTGACCTAATCCTGAAGAGCATAAGCTATAAATAATCTTGTTCTTAAGAAAGTATCATCTACAACAATGCAAAGGATTATATGATCATCTTAGTGAATACAATGAACATAGACGCTACTTCTGCAAATTTACAAACTAAAACAAACTGAAAATGAAAATGTGGAAGAGCTGAGTCTTACTTCAACAAATGAGCCGCTGATTCTGTAAGGATGCCAGTACTTTTCCATCATTCACCAAAAGCTTTGTCATCCCCTCTGATGGAAGTGCTCTTAAGTGTTGACCATTCATCCACCTTTAGTTTGTAAGTAGATGTTAAAGGAGAAAAAATTGGGAAATTTCAATACCTCAGTAATGCACCAGCAAAGCCATTGATTCAAGAACCCAATAACAGCCTAAATGCTCAAAGACATGATCCACAGTAAATCATAGAAATCAAAACATAGACATGGGAATAATATTACAGAAAGCGACCATGCATCTGCAATATACTCTTTTAATGTTTCTCGAAATATTGTAGATTAAAGCCAACATTACCTTAACTTAGACTATAAGATGTCAAGAATATTTATCAATATTGACAATGAAACTATAAGAAAATGAAATCAGTACGATAAAGGTGTGGTTGGACTTGAAGGAAACCATAACAAAAACATCTAGTAGCCCAACTTTCTT
Organism: Purshia tridentata; assembly: GCA_003254885.1. Lineage (NCBI taxonomy): Eukaryota > Viridiplantae > Streptophyta > Magnoliopsida > Rosales > Rosaceae > Purshia > Purshia tridentata. Next base: position 23,476 of record QANT01002452.1, read on the forward strand.
AGCAAGCAAGAAACAATGAGTATTATTAATAAATAACCACCTGGCCTGATCAAACGGAAGGCATTGGGAATCCTAGAGCCTGTACTAGAATGAAGTTTAGGTACCAAAATCAGCTTTTGTCATATTGTTGAAAGATATTAGAAACCTCAACATAAAATAAAAACAGGACACAAGTTTGCCTTAAAGAGTATTTGGAAAATGCTCCTCTGCTCTGAAATCTGAATGCAAGTGTTGGGAGAGTCAAGCTAGTATGATAGTCATTTGGCCACAGCAAATAAAAGGCTTGGGAAAGGCTTGCTTGAATCCATTTTTGTTTTTGACCATTTGCTTGAATCCTTTTAAAATGATTGGATTCACTGAAAAAGGGCCTGATCCTCTACCAGGCTTTTGGTTCTAGCTTGTACAAGGCTTTTAATCTTGACCATTAAAGGAATCCAATGGTTGAATGGGGCTATATATTTAATAAACCAATTTATATTTATAATTTATTCAGCATTCAATAGTACTGACTACTGAGATTTAATGACCCATCCCCTCCCCATCGTGTCCCTTAGCTGTGCCATGGCTGACTGATCTGTCGTCACCATTTTGGTCCTTCCATGGTTCTTCTCCTCATTCCTGGGGCTATATTTTTATCCACCACCCAATATTTAGCTTTAATGATTTATAAAAATGAAAAAGAAAACTTCACCCTTCCCCTCCTCCACTGTCTTCCCTTGGTGTTCACTCTCGTCCACTGTTCCATGGCAAATATGCATCAAAGCCCAGAAAGAAAATCAGAATTTCTTTGAACTGATTTTCCGGTGGACGACAATTGCTTGGTCAGTTTCTCTTTCTCACTCTTCCCTTATTGCTTGAGCATGAAACGTTGGTATATGACAGAGACATACATGAACCGCAAGGATGAATTGGGTTTTGGGTACTAGCAATATTTTTTCTTTCTGTGTGTGCATGGGTGTTGAACAAAACTCAGATTATTTAGTGTTGTAGAGTGGGTTAACTGAGAAAAGTGGCATTTTGCAATCAGTTTAGTTTCTGGGTGAAAACATGGTAAATGAAATCTGTTGACTATGTGTCTGTAGAATGGAAATAACTTAGCACATACATTTTCAAGGCTTCAAATTGTTGGAAACTCTCAGACCCATTTATATATCTTTTCCAACTTGAAACCAAGATTCATCATTAATATTTTCTTTGTCAGGGGTTGGCACAAAGATAATTACCTCTTTTTCTTACAAAGCAAAGAGAGTCATGGTAGCATTTCAGAAAATTTAAGGTCCTGAAAGATTTGTTCCTTACTTCGCCACCCGGTCACATAATTAATCCCCGCTCCCCCTTTTTCATTGACAGTTTTAGAAAATTCGAAAGCAGAATTGTAGTGGCTCGATTGAACCCACTTGTACTTTTGATCTCATTAGTGGTTAGATTTAACCTACTCGACCTCTTTCTTTCTTATTTTCGGAATACATAGAACACATTTTCCTCATTTGTGCTGTTGTAAAGCCATCCAGGCTTCATTTTCAACTGGATTTTTATATGAATAATGTCTAGTTACGGTTCTGTTTGATGCTGAAAGATACAAACATATATGGCATAGAGGATACATGAATAATGACTAGGGCCCATATTAATTTATGAAGTATTCAAATTTTGGAAACCGATTTCTTTTGTATTTTTGTTTTAATGATCACAGGACATAGAGGATACAACAAAGTACAACCAATCCCACACAACACAACCAACAACCACCCCCCCCCCCCCAACAACTCCATGGTCAACTGGTGCTTCCCCCTTCTACAGATACCACCAAGGCTGATAAAGAGTAGATTTCCTCTTCTGTGGTTTGCTTCTATTGGTTAAATCTTCCTCCCTCAGTTTTCAAATTTTCCAAATTCATTGTTATCGATATTTTTGGTGTCTTTTGTTTATGTATCATTCCAAGATCTTTAGGAAAAATTTATTGTAGTTAATTTGATGGTTCTTTCATTTTAGGTATTTAGTTATGGCTTTTTTTAACTTCAAGATGTTGGACCTCATTGTCTATTATTGTGGTTGCCTATTATAGTGTCTTCTACCACCCTAACCAATTGGCTGCTAAAAGAAAATATGAAGGTATAAACTACTCATTGTAATTCCAATTTCCAGCTGCCTCACTAACACAAAAGGAGAACAATCATCCACTCACATCCTCTTGCTAGTTTGGTTCAAGCTTGCAAGCATTTGATTCAAAAGGATTGGTCTTGTTCCTTGTCTCATGTTTATAGGGAAAAGAATCTTGCTGCTGATAGGATGGCTGATCTGGGTCATTCCATTGATCTTGGTCTTCTGGTGCCTGATGACCCCCCTCAAGCATGCTTGCTGACTCTGATTGATGATGTTGCTGGTGTCTCAAATTTCGTTTTGTGTCTAGTTAGTTTTCTTTTTGTGGTTTGGGCCCAAGGCCCCCATCTCACCAAAAAAACAAAAGGAGAACAATCATCTTATCATTTCCAGATATTCTTTTTCCTACTTTGCTCATTCTATTTAAACCAAGGAATGTATTAGAACGTAGCCATTACTTGATTGAAATTGAGGTGCATGGACACCAAAATAATGGGTTAGGGTGGTAGAAGACATTATAGTTTCCAATCAAGGCTTTGGCTAATTTTTACCTACTACATGTGATCTTGTTTTCTTTGTTTAATCTCACTTTGGCTTACTGTAAGCTACATTTTAGTTTTCGTACTTTCAATTGTGCCTTGTTCTATGATTAAATAAGAAATTCTTCTTGGTGTATTAGGACATTATTTCAAGCGTCTTTGTAAATTATGTGAACTGATTACAAAATCTAGTCTTTAACTGTTCTGAATAATGAGAAAGACTTTTCATTTTTCAATCAAACCGATTGAGAATCTCTTCATATTTTAGGTGGGCATCCGATCAAGCGTTCATCTCACATAACCTTTCTTCTAGCCAAGAATCCCATTATTGGTTTAATCAGGGCCAGGTCAGAACGATCAAATTTATGTTTTCTGTCCTTATTCTAGAACCAACCCTAAAATACTAGAACCAACCAAATTCAGTTCAATTCTTGATTCTCAAGGTTGGGTACTCAACCCAACCTAATTCAAAGAATTAGAGATCTTATATATTTTTTATGTAGTTTGCTAAGTTATCTATATTTGGTTGTTTATAATATGTAAGTCTGACATGTCTTTAAGTTAGTTATAATTGGGAAATTAATAGTTGGCTTATTTACCCTTGATTAAGTCCATAATAAGTATATAATAATTTGTCCCTATATATAATAACAAAGAAAGTTTTGAAAACCATTGAACTCTTCCACACACAAACAAATCCCCTTGGATTTTGTATTGGTTTTATGTTACTATTAAGCTGCTCTGTGTCCAAAATTTTGACACCCAAATTAGATTGGCTCAGGTACAAAATCTTCAAGAACAGAACCAAATTGTTTCAATTTTTTTATAATTGTATAACTCTGGTTTTCCTTGAAGTTATAGATTTTGGTCTTCAAAGTGAAAAAAAAAGATTTCTCTACATCTATGTATTCTTATGCATTACTAAGGAAATGCATGTAAAACACGTGTAAATCCCCACACTTGAATAATTGTATGTTTCTATTAGAATAAGTCAATGCATTAAATGGAAATTATTAGCATGGATTTTTTAAAATCGACCTTTGTTAATTAGCATAATAATAATAATTATGAGTAGCCAACACTGACGGCCTATGGGCTGAGTGACACCTCCTGCCCCTTAAGAATAAGGGTGTACAGTGAGTTCCAAGGTTCGATTCTTGATTGATGCATGAACAACATTTTCATGTGAGAGAGAGAGAGAGAGAGCAATTTCCCTAGCAGAGAAGGAAAAACATATAGCTGGCCTTGAGTGTCTCTGATGTATATTTTACTCTAGCCTTTTTCATGTAAAATATTTTTTTTTTCTAAGTAGCGCAAGCAATTAAACTTTCATCAGTCTTGTCAAATACAAATTGTTTCCTAATAGACCGGTCAGAGTTATATCTTTATATAGAAATATCTAAATCATATCTAGCAATATGGGAATTTTCTTAAAGGGGTTCTCTGTATTTTGCCAAAATTTTCTCTCATTTATTTTTTTAATTGTCCCAGTCCTCTAATGGTGAATGGGTGCACTCAAGCTTAGTGATATTAAGCAATCATCAAGTATTTTATGGTTCAGGTTAGGGAAAGTTAAATGACAGAGACTAGACACTTTGATTTGTGGAGTCAAGCATGATCATTATAGGTACACCCTCAAAACTTACATGGACTTGACCTTATTGTATAGCATCTTCATCTTCATTACAGTATTATGCATGCCATGTGGCCGTATCAATGTAAGGAGAGAAGTAGCCTCTATAAGAATGTCATTCTCGACTCAATTGTTCCTATTGTACTTCACCTTCAGTTCTTGAAGATAACCATATAGCTTTATTTTCTTCTGCGATTAACCAACAAGCTTCTCTTCATTATGAATGGCCAGCGAGACAATTCCCTTCAACCATTTGATGAAATATGGTTTGACGTAGCCGATCAATGTGGAAAGGAATTTCAACTTCCAAATCTTTGTAGTCCTATCAATCCCCAATGGTGTGACAACAGCAACAACTTGGTTTTTTCGCAAGACCAACAGCCTCATACTCCTGATCTACTTGATAATTCTCATGAATCAGATTTTATCAGTACATCTTCTGCTGCAAATCAAGTAGATTCTTCTCTGGTCATGGAAATGGTGCCTTCAATCACCAACTGTGTCCCGATGGCCTATCAAGAAGAAGGTACTTCCACAGGTAACCATATGGTACAATTTCCTAGATCAAATGGTTTACCTAAATCTGATAGCTATTCTTGGAAAGGCCTAGATATCAATTTTTCTTTGAGAAATCAGGATTTTCTTGTTGTTAACGCCGCCAAGTCACCATCCATGATTTCACTTGATTCGTTGTTTTTGAAAACCAAGCGCTTTCGTACTTCACCAAATGCATGTCAATTAGATTCAAATGATCGCGTCATCAATAATCCTGTCTGCTTTTCTAGCTCTGGATGCCCTCCCTCTTTTGGGTCAGGTGGTTCTCTTCCTTTGAGAAACCAGGAAATCAGATCTTCTAATTTCACTGATTCACCATCCTTTCTCCAAAATGGCTCTTGTGTCCAGTGGAGTCAAATGGCTCATGTTCCTGTTCTGACTAACACATCTGGGACTGGTGCAGATGGAGATATAAATCATGGTCCAAACCCCCTTCAGAATGTTAGCCACTGTACAGAAATTAGATCAAGTGTGTCTTTCCCAGTGGAAAATTATGTAGGATCATCAATCCATGCTCCTTTATCTAATTGTGAGAGGTCAGAAAAGAAACAAGCTGTTGGTCCTAGTTCATTGAAGAATGGCCGTCACAATGGAAAATACACTTGCAAGGTGTGTAATAGAGAATTTCCTGACTATAATTCCTATGGAGGGCATATGAGTTTTCACGCAAAGGCAGAAAGGGCAGGTAGAAACTTGGCCAGCCAAAAAGATGCCTCAATGTATCAAGGGCCACGAATGGTATGAAATTGAAGAAAACAACTCCCAAAATAAAGAGAGGTTATTAATCCCTCCATAGAGATTGTGAAAAGTGGATGCGATCAAAGGAACTTCCCCACCGAAGAGAATTAGCGAAGGAACTTCCCCACCAAAGGAAAGCCTCTCTACTTTGCAAGGTTGAAAGAGTTGTCTTCACCTAGGATTGAGCAGAAGGGAGACCAGCCAACATTTGATGCCCGCCAGCACAATCTTTCTAAGTGAACGTTGTGCCTAGAGTTTCTCTCTTTTAATAAAGAAACAGGACTCATTAGTGAAGAATCAAAGCAGTTAGTGAATTTTAATCTTAGTGCACATGCTTCTCTTAGTTTTTGCTTGCCTTTAGATTTAATGTAGGATGGCATGAGTTTAGGTACTGGACCTTAATCCAAGCAAGTCTTTGTGATCTTTACTTATTTCCTTAAAATTATTTCAGCTTGCTCTTTTTTCTTTTTTCCCTTTTTAGTTAGAGTCCATCGCAATGTTGTTTGGATGGATGTAAAGTTAAACATTTTTTTTTTTCAGTGATGAATGCTGATTTTGTTTACCACCATATAAAGTTTTCAGATAATGTGTACTCATTACATTGATTGGTTTCACGATTAAACTGTCAAGATAAAGTCATTCTAGAATTCATGTTCCCTTTGATATTTTGAAGTTAATTTCTGCTTGTATTATGAGTAGTGAATATGACAATAGAGCTTGATTGGTTCAGAACCAAAGTAATTGACACTATAGCTTAATTAGTTATATATTTGAGTTGAATTCATGGTGTTGGAGTCATGTAATAGCTTGATTGGTTCAGAACCAAAGTAATTGACTGTAGCTAATGCAATATCTTGTAATTTAATTTTGTACCTGTGGTTTGTGTGCATTCTTTTTAAAATGATGGTACGACCTATCCATTGAGTCATAGCAGAAGGTTAGTCATAAGACTGGTTCTTATTAAGATGCATAACATTGTCCTGCAATGGCAGTGGTGCCTTCAAAAACTTACAGAAATAACACATTGCATCTTTTTGGGGAATCATACATGCCTTGCATTTGTCAAGTTCTGAAGCCATTTATAGTGTTTATGAGATTAGCTGACTAGCGTATCACACTAATGTGGATCTTTAAATCTTTTTGTGAGTTTTTTGTTTTGAAGAATTTATTATATTATATAAGTTTGAAATGTGTACACTCACACAAACGGATGTATGTGTATGTATGTGGTCTTGCACAAACTTCAGGTGGTTCTGGACAAATTTAGGTCTCTAGAATTGGAAAAGAAAGGTTGGCCCAAGCAGAAGCAATCTTCCCTGAAGCCAGATAGAAAGCTCAAAATGCTTTTGAGAAAAGAATGACTAGGTGGAAAAATGTTGAACCAGATCACTAGCATAGTTGAGTATGTGTTGCATTAGCTCTCCCATTGCATCCAGTTGTAAATTTTTTTTTCTTCATGTAACCTGACTGCTTACTAGCCCTATGTTATCATCTCAGTACAGTGCTTCTCCTGTGTTTGTTGTCTGTGTTACTGCAAGGTAACTAAAAGCAAAATGAGTGATAGATTTGTCATCAACATATGTTATCTTAGTTTCCAATTTGTTTTTCCCTTCATATATTTTCCCTAACAAAGTATTGACTGAATTTTTGTAAGCAGTTACAGTAATGCCAAGTGAAGTTGGCTTTAATTGTGTAGGCCTTGGACAAAATATGTACTCACAAGTCTTGCTCAATTCTTTAATTGGAATGCCCTGATACAAACAAAGAAATATACCAAATATTTTGTTAAATTAGTTCTGTTAGTCCAGAGTTGTATTTTTTTTTTTTTTTTTGGCCAGGCTGTTAATCCAAAGTTTTTTTTTTTTTAACTACAAACATTTGTATTCAAATCTCATACTCTGGGGATTGGTGGGGTTTTAAGCCTGATTAAACATTATTAAAATGGGAGGCAACATCCACACTCCACTTTCCTCCACTTACACTCCTTTTCTAATTTTTATTATTTTTATATCTTTTAATAAATTGAATTCCCAACTTACCCTTATTATGTTCTACAAGATTTTAACTTTCATCTTTCCCAATTTTAGAAATTCATAACCCATAACGTCCTCTTTTGTAATTTTTTTTTTTTTTTTGGGCCCAGGCTGTTAATCCAGAGTTTAACTACTAACATTTGTATTCAAGTCTCATACTTTGGGGATTGGTGGGGTTTTAAGCCTGATTAAGCATTATTAAAATGGGAGGCAACAGTCACACTCCTTTTCTAATTTTTATTATTTTTATATCTTTTAATAAATTGAATTCCCAACTTACCCTTATTATGTTCTACAAGATTTTAGGTTTCATCTTTCGCAATTTTAGAAATTCATAAACCATATTTTGATGCTCACCGCAAAACCAATCAACGTCCTCTGTTGTAGAATCCATGGAGAAGTGTAGTAGAAGTGATATTTTAAAGTCAAATAATGTAATAGGGCCATTGAAAAACAACCACTTTTATGTGAAGGGTCTTATTGGGTCTTTGGAGGTTAATTGATGGCTCTCCAAAATTCTGAAAATCAGCATCTTTTGCCAAATTATTCACCTAATCAGACGCTAATAAAACTGGTGGGTTCTTGGTGGTTTTAAGAAAGGAAGAGAACAAACTAACAAGAACTGGGCGGTGGAATTCTACTCATGATGGCTATTTAATTAAGAGGCAAAAGTCTTAAATCTCAAGGCCCAGATTAGTCTTAAGAGGCAAAAGTCTATAATGGAAGTTGCAACCCTTGTGGCCAATGGCACTGGCAGCCATGAGGATCGATATAGTGGTGCTCAAGAATGAGGTTCATCGTAACCTTTAAATTTGACTATTCTCTTTTAGAGCATTAGCCGGTTTGTGGCTTCTACTCTTTGGGTCATGGTGAAGGGTAGGTTTGGAAATTTAATTAATAAAAAGATGTAAAACAATTAAAACTTAAAAAAGAGAGTAAGCAGAGAAAAGTAGAGCGTAAAAATCACCTCTCGAAAAAAATAATATATTGCATTAAAGTTGGCAATGATTTCACTGATTATTGACAGAAAAGATCAATATGTCTACAAATGAAGCTCCGCATTACGTACATGTTTGCAGATTCTCTCTCTCTCTACCTATCTCTCTCTCTCCTTTATGTTGGCATCCCTTCCGATCTAGCAAGGAATGTGAAGAGAGAGATGGGAAAAGAAAGAGAAAGAGAGAGGGGACAAGAGCTGCTGATGGTGTAGGGTGGGTTTGACTGCAATAATATTACACTTATTATATTTTTATATTATAATTTTATACTATTTTATGTGGCAATTTGCATAATATTTATACATTGAATACTAAAAAAATAAAAATAAAAATTCTAAAAATAAGAAAACATCATGTCCATTATAATCAATAATGACACGTAAAATAGTATAAAAATATGGTAAGAATAGTATTATTGAGTCTAATTGTCAGCAAGATGTCGTTGAGATGGCAGCTACTAGGGGATGGGATCGGGCCTTTGGTTGTTGTTGATTTTTCCGAAAAAAAAGAAGTAATTGTTTTCTTTTATAGTCTTTTAGTATTGAGTTAAAATTATAATTTTATAATTGTTTTTTAGAAACGTGTGAGGTAAGAAGAAAAAATGTGTGTATATACTATATAGCAGTCGTCTTCCTCAATAAATGTTACAATGTTTTTGCACACTTAATCTCAAATTTACCCTTTTACCTAAAATAAAATATCATATTTACCTGTTAACAAAATTTAAAAATAATAAATTATATAACAGAAACCATCTCCTCCCAAGTTCCAAGCAACATCAAAGAAAATCCAAACCCCACTCATCCACCCACTCCCATAAATTTGGGTCAATAATAAATTATATAACAGAAACCATCTCCTCCCATGTTCCAACTAATATCAAAGAAAATCCAAACCCCACTCATCCACCCACTCCCATAAATTTGGGTCTCCTTGTGACTTTCATGACTAAGAATCCAATAAGAAAAGAAAGAGGAGGGAAAAGACATGGAAGGGGGTTTGGGTTTGTTTGGAGGGGGAGGGTTTTGTTTTTTTTTCATGTTTTTTTCGTTATTTTCTTTTTAGAGGAAAATAAAAAGATAAGATATGGGACTTTCCGGAAGATCTCAACCCTTAGAAAAAATTCAAGGGTTTAGATTAAAAGGCAGTACTAAAATTAGAGCCTAAAACCCTCTTTCGGCAGCTCCAAACCTAAAACCCCAGTGAGTGTTATCATCAGCAACTCCAAGTCGATTTTTCCATAGTCGAAGACCCTCTCTATACAACCCATGCATTAACTGGCAGAGCAGGTTTGTCTTGTCCTTCTGTTTGTTTGGATAGTTGTGATCTCAAATTTAAAGTCGCTCTGTTCTGGCTCATTCATTCCTTCATTGACGAGGTGTCGGTGCCTCTTCAGAAACTTTAGGGGAAACTGTAACAATTTGTTGTATTTTGCATGCCTGAAGTAAAATGTTCATGCTATTTTTTGTGGGTTGTTTACACCAATTTGCTGTTTTGGGCCAAAATGTATTTCCTTCTTTTTCGTTTCTTTATGCTGTGATTGGTTGAGCATAAATATTGGGTGACTGGTTGATTGATTATTCATTCTTTGTTAGCACAAAGATCAGAAGAAGACTTGCGACCCATAATTTCTATATTTATGATATATTCTGAATTCTTTCCTTTTTCTTTTTGTTTTCTCAGTAACAAAAAATATGTTAGTCTTTTGAGAGTTGTATTAACCGACTCTGTGAAGATCAAGTTCTTAGTCTGATATAATATTTTGGAACTGAATAGTTACAAATGGTTGTCATGGTTAACATAATCTGTTCTGATTTGTGATGCACATTAGTAACAATGGAAGATTACTACATTGGATTACATTTACTTCTACTCTACCCAAAAAAAGAAAAAAAGATTACTTTACTTTTATGTTGATCCCGAAAGTGCATATCCTACACTTCATTCTTATTTTCTTTGAATATAAAATCAATTTTTAAAGATTCAAGTATTGGGTACACAGATTGTAAAATTTCTGCCTACACTCAGGAATCTATGTTACAGTTTCCTTGTAGTCATTCAAACTTGTGTTTTCAGTTTTCAATGTCCTTGACATGGATCATTATTTGTGTCCTCCTCGATCTTGAGTGGCTTTTTTGGGTTTCTTTTTAGTAGTGGATTAGATGGGAGTACCTTGGGCTGCTGTAATGGTTAACAGAATCTGTTCTGACTTGTGATGCACATTTGCAACCATGAAATATTACTACATTAGATTGCATTTACTTTCATAAGAGGTCACGAAAGTGCATATCTTACCCGTCATTACAAAATTTCTTTTTGTACGATATCACTTTGTAAGGATTAAGTCAGATTTTAAAATATCTGCTTAGGTTCAAAGTTAAGAATATATTGCAGTGTTTTAGGTTTCTTATTAGCAGTAAGTTTAAATGGGAGTGCTTTGGGCTGCTGCTTGTAATATGCCGCTACTTTTCCTGTATTTTTAATACATTTAATTTCTAGAGCCACCATTTTCATAATCTGTAGACTCTGTTATTTTTATTTATTTTCTTCTATTTTCTTATTTTCTTATTCTCTTTTAACCTTTTCTTCTTCCTCTTCACCGTTATAATGTTATTTGGGTTGGTTTTGCTTCAATTTTTTTGAGTTCTTCACATTTTGGTTTTCTCTGTAGCTATATGCACATTATGGAGTTGTGTTGCTAGTGTTTCCATTTTTCCAGTTCTTCACTTTTCTTCTGATTTTGTGTTGTCAGCAGATTTAAGGTTTCATATTCTTTTGGGATTGCTTTTTGTATAATTTTTTTTGAATGATCTTGTTGGATGACATTATGCTTGTTGGGATTCCTATTTAAGTTGGATGATCTTGTTGAACTTTATATGTTTTGTGGTTATTAAATAATTTTTTTAACTGTATTGTTTTTTTTATTATTGCATTTTATTTATCCTAGTAATTTGGTTCCCGGAAGGCTTATTTATGGGTTGCCTTGTGAGATATAAACTTGGCCTCTGAAAACACTGATATATTCTTTTCTGTATGTAGGAATAAATTTTACGTGATCATCTTTCTTGCACCTCCATTGTATAAATATTGGTATTTCTTTGATCTTACTTACATTTGTTTTTCTTGGGCAGTGAAAAACTTGCTTCTTGCCTCCCCTTGTTGTACGCCCTCAAGAATTGCTGTACCAGTTTGTTTCCTATATATAAAAAAAGAATTGTATCATTGGCTTTCTTGTGACAGATCCTACTAGTCAGAGAAACTAAAGCTGCCAAATTTTTTCGACTCTGAGTCCTAGTATGCTTGCTACCCACAGAAAAATTCTCAATCGTTATCAGAAATTTGCTGCGTCTGAAAGTTATCCTGTTCTTAATTCAAGTGGTCTTCAGCATTGGTTTAAAAATTGGCAAGGACTCAGAAAACATAAACTGACAGCAAGCACTTTTGCTGCAGCTATTGGCTTTTGGCGTCGCCGAAGAGTCCAGCTCTGGTTAGAGAAGATTGGTGCAATTGATCCATTTGCTGGTAACCTGGCTACCTGTTGGAACAATATCAAAGAAGAGGAAGCACTTGAAAGATACAAGCTGATAACTGGAAATCGTGTCTTGTTTCCTGAATTTCAAGTGTATGGTAATATAATCCCTGGAGATGATTGGCTAGCAGCTTCACCAGATGGGGTGGTTGATAAGCTGGTATTCGGATTGCCTTCTCGAGGAGTGCTGGAGATTAAGTGCCCATTTTTCAATGGAGAGTTGAGCAAGGCTTCCCCTTGGTCGCGAATTCCTCTACACTGTGTTCCACAGGCTCAAGGTATAATGGAAATCACCGACAGGGACTGGATGGATTTCTATGTTTGGACTCCTAAAGGAAGTAGCCTGTTCAGGTTATACCGGGATGCAGAATATTGGAATGTGTTAAAAATGGCTCTTTCAGATTTTTGGTGGAATCATGTTCAGCCAGCGAGGGAGATGTGCGGTAAATCTTTGATTACGGATCCCCTCTTTGAATCGCTCATGCCAGCACCCAGGCATGAGTTGTGTAGTTATATAGTTTATGAAAGCAAACGCATTGTTGATAGCTCCAAGTTATTGATGCGCGAAGTCAATGGACAACTGCAAAACTGATGCATCTATAACCACAGTTTAGGCCTTCAAATTTTTTGGTTCATATTGACTCATAATCCATGTCAGGAGAAAAAGAGATTCAAACATCTCTTGCAGTCGTAGATTATTTGCGATGAGAGGTATTTTGTGCAGTCACGCCATAAAAATCTTTCAAGAGGTCATGGGCATACTAGAGATTCCTAGTCGGTATATTCTTAAAAGATGGACACAAAAGGCAAGAGCTGAAAGTGTAGAAGACTGCATGGGAAGAACCTCAATGTACTCAAGCATTACTTCAAACTAACCCCACTGCATATGCCTTTACATATCACAATTCGCAAGCTTTGAATGACATTCCTTCTAGTCAAGTATGTGTTAATATGTATTTCAAATACTTTATATTTTTTGGTTAAGTGTGAAATATATTTTTTTGCCTACAATTTCATAACTTTTCTAACAAATATTTTGTAGGAGTTAGATTTGAATGCAAGTGATGAAGGACCAACGCCTTCCAAGTTCTTATTAAATTCTTTTGCTTGTCTGCTCCACTCTGCTGTAAGTTGAGTTGAACTTTAGAGTGTCAATTAAGCAAAAAATTATTTTTTTCAGCTGCATTAATTTTAATTTTAGAGTATCCTGATTATGTAGTAAAGGATTTTTTCTTTAATTAAAAAAAACTGATTATTATTATTTATTGTGATGTAGGTTGTTGTCTTTAATACTGTTTGGCTTGAGCAGTAGATTATATCTTGGAGGGCCATGGTTGGAATGTGATCTTGTAGAACAGATTGTTTCACTTGTGCATTCTTCAGAGCAGAAACCTTGTAGAATTGGTTATTGGAAATCTGTTTCATTTGGCTTCAGATTCTGTGTTCTAAACTTACCTGGAATTCTTAAGCTTCTAATAATTTGATCAATTTCAATTTAGTAGCTTGGCATCTCATTGAAATTTCTGAAATTTGTTAACTTTGTTGATGTTTTTCAATTTAATCTCTCTTTTTGTACAAATTATGACAAATGCGCATTTTATTTCATCATTTATTTTACATACTGAAAATACAAAAAGTCCCAAACTTGAATTCCATTCACAGATCAACCACTATAACATTTACAAGAATTGAAAAGTGAATTTGGTATAGACAACCCTTTTTTGAAGAGTAGTGAGTAGTGGGTTTAAATTTAGGCTTCACTTTGAAGAGAACTAATAGAACACAAATTTTGGAAAATACATACTTTAATAATTTAATTCATCATTTCTTTTACATGTTACAGGGTCTTAAAAATCTAGCACTCTTCATATGCTATTGAAATAGCCATCTCTGAACAACATAATCCCATGGTAGTAGTTTCACATCTTTTTGAAAGGAAGTACATTCACAAACTGCATAAACAATATTAGAACATGAGGCCAATTGAAAAAAATACAAATTTCTCAAAAATCTCAATAAGTCATGATAGACAAAAATAGGTAATTTCACAAAACACAAAATTTAAGTAAAAACATCTCACATCCCAAATTCTATAAGACAATGAAAGAGTAGAGAATGAAATCTTCAATTTCACTCAGTGGATACTAATGCATTAGCTACCTAAAATTAACTAAAAAAATGAATTAAATACATTGATCAGATGCTTGCTTCTATTGTTTAACACATTGCTTCTATGCATCAGAATCCAAAAATAAATTTTGGAAGAGGAAAGAGGATAAATAATCAAATAAAAATGATTCAACAAAACCTACTACAAGAGAAAAGGAAATTCAAGTGCAAATCAAAAGTACCCACTGTAAGAAAATCTTAATTTGAGTGCAGAATCAAAAGTCCCCATCCACTGCAAGAGAAAATTGGATCATGTTACAAAATTAATCTCAAGAATCAAAATCATATAAACATTAGGCAACCCCATTAACTAAATAACAAATAAAATGGCAGTTGGGTTTTAAAATCATGCCACTATGGAGGGTGAAGTGAACATAAAGGAGATGAGAGCTTAAGAGGATACCCAACACTTTCAAACTCTTCAAAGTTTAGATCTACAAGACGAGATGAAGGGGACAGAAGTTGAGTTTAGAGAGTGAGACAGAGAAGCGGTGGAGGGGAAAATGGCGATCGACGAGGGAAGCCAAACATATGAAGGCCCTGTTTGGGATTGTAGTGAGAAATCCAAAAACTGTTGTGAGTGACAATTCTAGGTCACTCACAACAGTTTTGGTATTTGGTAAAAATTCAAAAACTGTAGTAAATGGCTATTTGAAGTCACTCTAGTCACTCACTAGAGATATTCATTACAGTTTGAAACATGTTTTTCAAAATTGTAGTGAGTGACAATTGTGGCCAAAATTATTTTTACCCAATCTATCCTCACTTTTTTAATAAAATGACAACCGTTATCCTCCTTTTTAAACTATGATATATATATATATATATATATGTATGATGTATATGATGGTGGATTTACTTTTAATATGGCCATTTTATATTGATATTACTAATTATGATATTTTATTTGTACCATTGAAATTAAAATATTCTTACAAAACTAATATGCATACTTACTTAATAATTTGTTTTGTGGTCTGTAATTTTAATGCTAATATATATAAATTTGTAGACCAAAAACTATAAACTAATAAAATGCCCTTTTTTCAAATAAATAAGTCAAAAAAAAGTTCAGAATCATGTCTATTTTAGTAATTATGAACGGTTACAGTAATTTTATATTATAATTTACCAAACACCTTCATACTACTTTTGTACTCACAGCACTTTTGAAAACATAGTTTACCAAACACTCAGCTGTTTTACTTCACCGCTTTATTACTTCACTGCAGTTTTTTCTCACTGCAATACCAAACTAAGCCGAAACCTGTTGTATTTTCATCTCGTAATTTTTTATTTTACATTTTCTGTTGTTTTATGTTTCATGTGACAATTAATTTGTACTAAATGATTAATTAATTGAGTAGCACCCTTAATCAAGATCATTATAATTTTGGGCTGCTACAATTATAATGTAGTGCGATTTGACTTTGAGTTGTTGAAGTAGCCTTGTAACTATTCGAAATTTCGAATAAATGAGATATTACGTTAATTGAACAAATGGATTCCTTGGGAGTGCCTTAACTCAGTTGAGGAGTTAGCGTGGAGAGGACAGGACAAGGAGTGAGAATCAAATGAAGAATAAATAAATGTTTTTTTGTATCTGGCTAATTAAATGTGAATGTTATATATATATATATATGATCAAAATCAGAAAAATAAATATTTTTACAATTTGTATAAAAACTAATTTGTAAAGAAACCCAATTTCCACATAAAGAAAAACTGTTCGGCTATTTTCTTCATCAGCTTGGTACAATAAATATTAAAGTGTTAATTACAATTTATTCAACCAAACTATTGGGGGCCTTGCACTTTATCCCTAAACTAAATTTTTTGACACTTTGCTTTCCTTTAAAAAGTTTCATCACATAACCCCCTTTCGTTAAAACAATTCAATTGAGCATGGCATTCTCTCTGACTGCCACATGTGCAAAACTAATGGAGAATACAATTTTTTTTTAATGGATTTGGTTGGGGCCTTTTTTTTTTGACGGAACATAGTATGAGGGATGCCAAAAAAAAAATGTCAAAAATATTGATTTAGGGGCAAAGTGCAAACCCCCATAGTTTGGGGGGATAACTTGTAATGGAAAATTTTATATAAACCCAACAATTTTATTTTTTTACCCAACCCCATTTTAATACATGAATGAACAACTTTGTCCTATGGTAAAATGACTATAAAGGACATTTCATATTTTTTTTCAAAAAAGTTCAAACTTCTTTCTATACTCAACATTTCATTTCATATCTCTCTCTCCCTATGTTTGAACATCATTTTCAAGCTTGAGCCCTTTCGTGCATCTCTCTCTCTCTCTCTCTCAACTAAACTCTAGAGTAATTCTTGTCCTTTATCATTCAATTAAGATTGTTTTGATGAATGGAGAGTCAAATTGTTGTTTGAGAGCATTCAAATAAGGGTTGTGTGCAAATTTTTTTCGCATTTAGTGCATTTTTTTCATGTTTCTAAACACCATGAATGAATCTGGGTTCACACAATATTCGATCGTCAGTCATTGAACATGATGACATTATCCGATGAGCTACAACCAAATAATGATAGGATATTTGACAAGTATCCACTGAATATAGTTAGGATATTCAACATGTGCCTACTGAATATGATTAAGATATTCGGCAAGTGCCCAACGAATGATTTGTGAGCAAAATCTGGGCATGATTCAAGTGCATAAAATCAAAGACAAAATTCCAAAGACAATTATGGGCAAATACAAAGACAATTTCATAGAAAATCATGTACAACAATATTATATGATTCAAAAATGCGTAAATTACATCCAGACTAATTCGGAGGGAGCCACTAAATGAGTCACAATTGCTAGAAGCCCCTTGTCGAATAACAAGCACATATTCGAAGGACGCATGCCGAATACTGTGTGAACCTAGAAAAATAACCCAGCAACTCCACCCCCAGACATCAGCTTCCATACTACCTCCTTCCCCCACCCACCCAGCCGAGGTCGCCTTCCCCCACTATGTTTTTCCTTCTCCCTTTCCTCCTTTCTCCTCCCCTCACCCTGTCGTTATCTTCCCTCACCCTTTCTCTCTCTCTCTTACCTTCTCCTCCTCCCTCGCAGAATATGGGCATAACCCATTGGTGATGTTGGATGTGTTGTGTGTGAAATGTTGGGTGAGAAGAGAAATTGAAAAAAGTGGGTTGGGTATTATTGACTAGTAAGGGTAGCATGGTATAGAGTTGAGTTAAATGAGAAAAACTTAAATTCAAAAAGTGAGTGTTTTATAAATTAAGAAGTTGGGTAACAAAAAACAATTGTTGGGTACCATATATATAGAATTTCCCAATTGTAATTAATCCAATATTAGGAAAACCGCAATAAATAAGGCTAATAAAATCTTACTCGGTATTATACAGCCTTTGTTTTTTTTTTGGGATATTGCTTGATAAGTCCATTTGGACACTTCTATAGTTCATTAAGTCAAAATACAGAAAGATATAACCCTGCCGGTCCATTTTTAAAAAAATCAGGTGCTACAGTAACGGCGTTATTGTAGCACACTACAATACTTTTAAAAATTGTTACTGTTTAGACAGTAACAATTCTTACTTTGCAAAAAAAATAAAAAATAAAATAACTTATACAAAATTTACATATTTTTTCTTGTATATACACAAAAAATAACATAAAAACAAAAAAAATGAAACTGGTTTTTATTTTTTATTTTTTATTCTTTCATATCTAGAGTTTTTTTTTACTGTTGAACATGACCATTAACAATTATATTCTGAACCAAATTAAAAAATTGCAACTTTCTATTAGAGAACAATCATTCATTGTTATTGTTACTATCAAACAGTAGCAATCACCCTATTGTTACTGTCGAACAGTAGCAATCACTATATTGTTACTGTCGGACAGTAGCAATCACCATATTGTTACTGTCGGACAGTAGCAATCACCATATTGTTACTGTCGAACAGTAACAATCACCATATTGTTACTATCAGACAGTAACAATCACCATATTGTTACTATCAGACAGTAACAATCAGGTATTGTTACTTAAAATCCCCTGCTTAAAAATTGAATGTGTACACACACAAAACATTGATCCCAACTGTTACATATACATATACAGAGATAGCGAAAGCCGCCAAAAATCATTAGAGAAGCTTCGTAGAGACAAATCTATTCAACAAAAAAATGACTTGTTTTTTGGAGCTCACTAATATCAACTTGCTTGTTGGCAGATCCAACTCAATTTCTCGAACCTGTGTGGCAAAATTTACAAAAACTATATGAATAATCATAGCAGCAGTCCTCCTGAAATTTAGAATATAACAAAAAACTATAGGAAATAATGCAAATAGCAAACAAATAAAACATATGCCTAGCTTTTTCTCGAAGTTAATTAACTGTGAGTTTCTTATTAATTGAGCTTTTAAACACGTATCTACTGAACATTTGTTCAATTAATACGGTGTAAGACTATAGTGAAGCTGCCAGCATGGGGGTTGATGTAGAAAAAGTCAATGGCATTGATTAGAATACGTCCAAAAGATGTTGTTGCTGGTCTGATAGATCATAAAAACAAAAACCATCCACACCAAGTAGTTTACACAATTTAGAAACTTACCAAATGTCCCAAGATAAAGGTCCTTGTTTCCTGCTACCCTGCCAATCCGAGCTTGACATCTTCCATGTTGGTGATTTCTGCAGAAAGCCAAAATGAGAAAATAAACTGGAATTAGCCCAAAAAAGTTACTTCAACCTTAAAATTTGGGGTACAATGCAAAGGAAAACCAAGCAGAACCTTGTTACTACTTGGTAAATTGAAGCCCCCCTTGAAAATTCACTGCTTTTCCTAAAATTCAAAGGAACACATGAATACTATTCTGAAAAACAGAACCTTGTTACTACTTGGTAAATTGAAGCCCCTCTTGAAGATTCACTGCTTTTCCTGAAATTCAAAGGAACACATGAATACTATTCTGAAAATTTAGAAGCATTAGGAAACACTAAGAATAAACCAGAACCTCTACCTTCTCAGATGCACAACATATTCCTGCTAGCTCATATTTTTCATTTCTTCAATTTGTGCTCTGTAATTTTCCAACTGTCAAAAGACCATTAAATGAAATTTCAGCTACCAAAAGCTTCAAAATAAAATGATGGAACCCCAAGAAAGAGTTGAATATCAACCATATGGGGAAGTTTACATGTGTTGTAGGGCCCCAGTACTTAAGGGCAACAAGATCATAAGCTCTTACAGCTCTCGCTTCCATATCATAGCCCCTTGTAGTTAAAATATGAGAAATTGATTAACGCAATG
>QANT01002453.1:0-11369 GCA_003254885.1 Purshia tridentata
TTTAATTTTTTTTTGTTTTTATAATTTATTTATTTTGTATTTGTTATTAAAAAAATTGCTAAATCTCAATATTTTATTATTTATTTGCCCACGTCGCTTTTTTTAATAAATTAAAATCGTGCCGCGTCAACATTTAACAGAGTTTTAGACAGAGGTATGCATTTGCCAAAAAAATGAAGATGGGGTACCGAAAAATTCAAAAAAAAATTAAAGGTACCAACTTGTAATTCGACCCAAACCTGAGGTACTAAATTGCAGTTTACTCTATATTAAAACATCATTAAATTAGATCATAACATTATTAAATTCAAAAGAATAATAAAAATTATAACATAAAATTGAAATATAATTATAAAATTAATATTATATAATATATTTATTAAGTTAAACAGGTATACGGGGCGAGGCGGGACGGAGAATGGTATTATCATACCCACTTAATCGGGGCATAGCCCCGCCGAGCTTGGCAGGGACATGAATAATTGCCATCCCTTGTGCTTGGCTACAAGAGTGTAGTTTAAGTGTTACTATAGTGCAAAAAAAAAAAAAAATTTCTATTCTTTACATTTTTGTTGAAATAATATATTTATTAAGTTAAACGGGTATACGGGGCGAGACGGGACGGAGAATGGTATTATCATACCCACTTAATCGGGGCATAGCCCCGCCGAGCTTGGCAGGGACAGGAATAATTGCCATCTCTAGTGCTTGGCTACAAGAGTGTAGTTTAAGTGTTACTATAGTGCCAAAAAAAAAAATTCTATTCTTTACATTTTTGTTGATAATTTTTTGGTTGTTGGGTTTTATTTTGGTGCGTTTATGTATGATTTAGTATATTCTAGAGGATTCATGAAGTTAAGATTTATTTTTGTGTTTTTAAGATATATATAAGTGTAATTACGGTATAAATATGCAAAAAAAAGTAGTGCAGTGCACTCGGCCTATTTTTTGTCCTTTTTTTTATTCTTAAGAGTAAAAATCCTATGTATGAAAGTTTTTGTGCAGATTAAATATGGATTAGGACTTTTTTTAGTTGAAAACCTTTTTTTTTGTTTGATAACTGATAACAAGACCAGTTCTTTCAAGGTTGACAAATGGGTTTAAGTAGAAAAATTGGAAAGTCAATTTAATCCAATTGGAAACGCTCAAACCAAACGTACACTATGCTCTCTTAATTTCTTTGGTCAAAATCTATACTCGTGGCTTTACCTTAAGAATTTTTGCCATCTTTCATCGTTCACTTTTATTGTATTTTGTGTTGTTTTTTTATTATATTGAAACTCAAACTCAAAACCTAAACCTTGAAATCTTCAGCATTTTCTATTGTTAGTAATGTGGAAATTGTGTGATTTATATAGGACAATGCTATTTTAAGTCTTTTGTAAACTTTATATATTTTTTTTGTGAGTGCTTTAAAAGCGATAAAATTTTTATTTTTATTTTTTTGTTACAAAGGAATCCAAGGGGAGAAGGAGGATTCAAACTCTAACCTTGGGTGTAGGGAATAAATATTAATTAAAGAGTTCAAATAACAATTTTCTATATATTATAGAAAAATTTGTGGCAATTTTTTTATTTATGAATATACTGCTGTTCATGATTTGAACTCAGAACTTTCTTTCGATAAAGGAGAGATTATGTATCATTGACAAAATTTGTGATATGTTAATGAAAAATGATAAAAATTACCCTCACAAATTGAGCCTTGAAATTGTTAGTAAAATGAGTTCATGTACACAACTCTTGTGAGAATTAATTGTAATAATGCACCCGACAACAAAAAAGAGAAATCTTAATAATGCACTCAAAGTATGATGCACTAAACTATAATATTAGAAGCCACTCCACTATTGATTCAATGGAATGAGAGTGGTGTATGTTAGAGGTTTAAATTATCCACACAAAAAAAAGAATAAGAAAGACTTGGCATTTAGAAAATTAGAATGTAATGCTAATTAATGTTTGAAAAATACGTAGTTGGAGAACTCGGTCTACCAAACAACCAAGTGAAGACTGAAGAAGAGACCTCTTCAATATTGCAAATTGCAAGTTGCAAGTATACGTAGATGATCACTATGCATCTTGCATATTGATGAAGTGGACAAAAAATTTTGAAGAGGAAAATTAAAAATTAGGGCAATGGGTCAGGTTGGTCAGCAAATGGGCTGTCTTACCCATTCAGCATTTCATTCAGTCAATATTTTCTAAATCTGACCCCTTCAATTTTCAGTCGTGCCTTCAATTCCTCACTATAAATAACACCAATCTGGACCCTCTACTATCATTCCAAACTCTCCTCCTCCTACAACAACACAAAGCACAACAACAACCAAAGAGGCAAAACAACTCACATCCTCTGCTTTCATTCTAACAACACAACCAAATGGCTTCCTTGCAAACTTCAAGTCTCATATTCTCCTCTTTTTCTTCTTCTTCATCATGTTGTTCTTCAAAGAGAATCAATGCTGCCATCCATGTCCCCAAGCTTCCAAGAGTTCGCTTCACATTCCCAAAAACAGCACCAAAGCTAGTGCTTGAGGAACTGCAATTGAGGGATGGAATCACAAACACAATCGCAATAGCCCCACCAAAACAACATGATGATGCTTCATATAATCATCAGTCTACTACTAAAACTAGTACTACTTCTACAGCTACTACTCAGCTGTATGCAATCTTAGAGGCAGTAGCAGACAGAGTTGAGATGCATAAAAACATCGGCGACCAGCGTGACAACTGGAACGCCCTTCTACTCAACTCCATCAACATGATCACTCTCACAGCTTCAGTCATGGCTGGAATTGCAGGCACTTTAGCAGGCGGTGCTGGAACCTCCATTTTGGCCTTGAAACTTTCCTCCACTCTTTTATTCACTGCAGCCTCCGGAATGCTGCTTGTGATGAACAAGATTCAGCCCTCACAGCTAGCTGAGGAGCAACGCAATGCCACAAGATTTTTCAAGCAGCTCCAGACCCAAATCCAGACCCTGCTTGCTCTCCGAGATCCAACCCAAAAAGATGTGAATGAAATTATGGAGAAGGTCTTGGCACTCGACAAAGCTTACCCACTTCCCCTTTTGGGTGCTATGCTCGAAAAATACCCCAAAAAATTTGAGCCAGCAGTTTGGTGGCCTTCAAATCAAACTCAAACTCAAACTCCAAGCAAACCCAAATCCAAGATGGGAACAAAGATTAATGGGTGGAGTGAGGAACTTGAAGTGGAAATGAGAGAAATAATAGAAGTAATGAAGATGAAGGACTTAGAGGACTATGAGAGACTTGGTAGCTTGGCGTTGAAGATCAACAAGGTTTTGGCCATCTCAGGTCCTTTGCTTACTGGGGTTGCAGCCATTGGCTCTGCTTTTGTGGGACATGGGTCATGGACCGCCATTGTTGCAGTGGCTGCAGGGTCATTGGGTGGCGCAGTCAATGCTTTTCAGCATGGTGGGCAGGTTGGGATGGTGTTTGAGATGTACAGGAACTGCGCTGGCTTCTTCAAGAAAATGGAGGATTCCATTGAAGCCACACTTGAAGAGAAAGACTTGGAGAAAAGAGAAAATGGGGACTTGTTTGAGATGAAGCTGGCTTTGCAGTTAGGAAGAAGCTTGCCGCAGCTTAGAGAGCTTGCGTCAAAATCAGCTTCTTCTCGTTTAAATGGAACAGCCATAGATGAATTTGCTAGCAAGCTTTTCTGATTAGTTTCAACTTTTTTTTTGATACAAAAAACAGAGGAAAAGTCCTTTGATTTTTTAGTTCTTTTTAGATTATTGATCAGTTCTTTGTACAATCAATTAACATAGAAGAAATAATGTTAATATCCTCACTTTTTTTTTAAACTCCAATCTGTGCAAAAGACAATGTGTTTAATTTTCTAGTTTCTCCACCATTTGATATCATGCATGACAGCAAATATAATAGTTTCTTCATTTTATTTTTTATTAGTCTAATTAATTAAGCCTTCTCAACTGTAAGTAACAAGTGGGATATCATATGAGTATAATTTAAGTTATTGACTTTTTAGATATAAGTTTATGTCCTATAATTGAGGGAGGAGGGAGTTTTGAATTTAGTATCTGAACAAAAATAAGGTTGTTTATCATAGTGTGCAAGATTATGATCTGGATTGGATGGCTTACATTAAACTGGAAATATTGACTTTTGAGGCGGTGTGCTACGTTTAATGGTTGGACTTGGCCCTTGGCCCCTGAAGTTGGGAGTCGATCAGAATTGGGCAAGTCACATCTCAACAATGTGGTCAATGTAATTCTCCTATTATAGCTTCGTCAATGGCTTGTTGGTTTTGTAAAAATCTACAATACTGGCACGACATTGCATGCGCACATTTTTTAACTCTTAGACTTTGACGAATTTATCAAAAAGAAAAAAATGATAAATTTACCTTTTCATAGAATATAAAATTTTTACTACTAAATGCGGTTTATGTTATACAAATATTATAACAAAGACAAATTCGTTATTTTTTTTCGTTGCATTAGAACAATTCCATCCATTGATCTATTATAATCCTAGTTCATTTTCTCAACCTCTCTCACTACTTGATCAATATTGAACGATTATTAAAACCTGTACAAATTGTACAAATTAATGACGAAGTCATGGATTTCATCAGGAAATTAAGAATGACTTAAGCATCGACATCATACTAGTGTTACTCAGACAATCTTTTTTATTATTATTAATTTTTATTTGTTTTAGAGTTTTCGAAATGACATATCTACTCGGGGCCTACGAAGTTGACCTTTGGTAGTGTACAATTTTCAGCAGTAACAAACTGTAGTATAATTAGCTATAACTCACAAACTTGTAATTTGCAGTTCTTTTTTTCCTTTCTGTATTTGTTCTCATCTAACTGAAACAAAGAATATTTGAAAGTTGGATAACTAGTCACACACTAAAGCTATCGACACCATACTAAATATTACGAAGCTTCCTTGATATATAGCACCTTATCATGTAAGCAACTCTATCTTTTTAATAGCTTCAATGATCGTATGGCATAAAAGTGAAACACAATCAATGCAAGACATTCCAATGATACATTTCATCTCATTCCAGATTCATAGCAAGTAGACAATGGAAAACAATCAGCATTGACTGCAACAGTCAAGTTTTACAAAGAAGTTGAAAGAAGGGAACCAATTAGAAAATCCCGGTGATGAAAAAACCACACTTGAATTAGGTTGGCTTGTAGTATTTTGTTGCTACAAAAGGCATTTTAGTGACAGCTCCGTCGTGGGCCTTTCCTCGGACAACAATCTTAACTTTGGTTCCGGCCTTGTGTGTTCCAGATTTCACGTACCCCATAGCTATGTTTTTCTTCAGGCAGGGGCTAAATCCTCCACTTGTCACTTCCCCAATGCTTTCACCTTTCTCATTCTGAATCTCGCTGTGGCCTCTAGCAGGTGGACCTGAAGAGATCAAACCAACGCGCCTGATTGAAGGACCTTCTGCAAGTTGTTTGAGTATTACCTCAGCACCAAGAAAGCCACCTTCTGCCTTTCTTCTCTTCCCTATAGCCCATGTCAGCCCAGCCTCCACAGGTGTTATGTGTTGCTCCATATCATTGCCATATAAACACAACCCAGCTTCCAGTCGAAGACTATCACGAGCACCCAATCCTGTCAGCCTCACTTTCCCCTCAGATTTCTCCAAGATTGCTTTGGCCAGATCCACTGCATGCTCAGAAGGAACTGAGATTTCAAATCCATCTTCACCGGTGTACCTAAAAATATCAGCGAAAAGAAGAGTAATCAAATATCCTTTATGACCTGATCATTCCAATAAGAGAGTACAAATGTCGGGTTGGTGAAAAGAGGAATAAAAAAATGTAAAATAAACATTAATAGCAAAGTCTTGCATTCTGAGCCCTGGATACTTTTTTTCTGATATCACCAAAGAAACCCAAAAAACATAACTAGATTTCGTCAAACATCTTCTTAGTGAATGCATATGGATAATGGGCAAAGAGAAACGACTAACTAATGTCACAGCACCCACTAAAGCACTATTTTGATATAAACTGAGGGTCATCAGCTGAAACTCAGTTAGCCAAGTCACATAATGCCCCTCACCATGCAAGGTAAATTCTTACTTTGGACAAAAAGAGAGAAATAGTAAACATACCCAGTCCTTGTGAGAAAGCACTTTGCCCCATTGATATCCAAAATTTGGAACTCTCCAAAGTATAACTTGCTCAAATCCTCTTTTGTCAAGTATTGAAGAGTTGGGGCAGCAAGAGGACCCTGCACAAAAAAACCAATATTTCTCAATACATGCCACTATAAGAGATACTAATCAGCCATTTAAGCAAAATCAAACTGTGTCAACAGTAAGCCTGCTTCACTATCATAACCGCAGCAATTTTAACTGGTAACATTATTGAGCAAGTCAATGTATATAAGTTTAAATTGAACTACAAAACCTCTATCTTCTAATTACTGTACTTAGCTTAAATTTCATTTGAAATTGGGTTGTTGATGTAAGAGAAAAGAAGAAACAATGAAGAGCATAAAGCAAATAAAATGCAACCAGGTGTCTTACCAGAAGTTACAGCCAATTGAACTCAAACACAAGCACATGCTGGAAGGGAAGAATGTTATTGGATGGGGGGTGAAGAGAGAGAGGAGGAGGAGGAGGAGGAGGAGGAAGGAGGGGGGACAACGATCATAGGGAAAAATTCATATAGATGTTTTCATACTGTTGCCATGGATTACTACAATCATACAATTACAAACTCAAAAGCAGTTGAATCACACAACTATTCAAAAGTGCAACACCACAATCACAGACATCAGTTCTAGAAAATGGGCAACTGCATATTCTTAAAATAAGAGTATCTGATAGATTTATTGAAAGGAAAATAAGAATCAACAATGCAGAAGACAAAGTAAATAGATGAATCAGAGGACTGACCTGAAGAGCTAGAAGAGATCTCTCATCGTGGATGTGCCATGAGACATCTCCCCCTTTAGCCTTGAATGCCTTCATATGCTCCTCAATGTGAGCCAGATCTTTATCCCTACATCCAGCATTCACCACCAGGTATATGTGATCATCGGTAACCTTGGTAATCACAGAGTCATCAATTGCCCCTCCCTTTTCATTTGTAAAGACAGTTAGTGTCCCTGTTCCAGGGGAAAGCGCGGCAACATCAGCAATGACAAGCTTTTCAAGGAACGGAATGGAGTCCTTCCCCTTGAGGCTCAGTCCACACATATGGGAGACATCAAACAGACCACCATTCTGCCTACAGTTTAGAGTGGAGTCCATGATTGAGTCCTTATACTGAATAGGCATGCCCCATCCAGCAAATGGCACCATCTTCCCGCCATTGGCGACATGGAAGTCATAGAGAACCGTCTTTTTGAGCTCAGCTTCTGAGGCAAAGTATCGACGAGCTACAGCCTTCTTATCACCCTGAGCAATACGTCGGGTGATTGACTGACCAAGTTGCCACAAACCTCCTCCTCTCATCTTAGCAGAAAAATCTGATCAACAGAATCATAACTTTTAGGTTCACGTTACAATCCAGATAGGTCTCAAATAACAGAAAGGATATACCTTTATGTTTTGCCCTTGGAAAAGAAAAAATTTCAATCTGACATTTCTTCTAAATGAGCAACTAAAATTCAAGCTAGACGCCATATCTCTAAGAACCATAATCAATATATGCTAGCTCGTAAGTTTTTTATGCAAGGAAGAAAAATAACAACTGATATCCATCGAAAATGTTGCATTGCACTTCATACTGCAGCCTTACAGGATTGCATTGAGACGATAACATAATCACCAAAAATGGGATATAGAGATATAGATGTTGTTAGATTATAAAAAACAAAGTTCAGGGAATAGGTTTGAAGTCTAAAGTCATCCAATGTTATAAAAACACAGTTGAAATCACCAAGCAGATCTCTTTACAAACCACTGCTTAATCCAAAATAAAGCATACAATAGGGAATCCATCGAGGCATCATAACAAAGTCTACATCTTAACCTAAAAAAAAAGTCTACACCACTGAAAATGCTCATGAATCAATCAAATTCAATTAGAAGAACAATCATAATTTACCAAAAACAAAAAAGAGCATTATAAAACAATTAAACATCAATGAGTCATGTGGATCCATAAAGACACAATGAGCAAGCAAACCAACCACACAGATCTCCTAATCTTACATTGCTGAAGAAAAATTCCCAGTAAACAAACCCAATGAAATGCAATTTACACAAAGGAGAGAGAACGAGAAACTCACATGCTGAGATGGGTTGTCTTCTCTGTTATCTGTTCTTCAAATACAAGCAAATCTGTGAGCCCAAATGAGCATCTCTAAGCTCGAAAAATAGATTAAAAAAGATGGGCTTTTTATATATATATCTGAGCGCAAGTCTGAGACACATAGACAGAGATATTGAAAAAAAAAAAAANAAAAAAAAAAAAGGTTGGTGGTATGTATGTAGTGGGTGGAGGAGAGTTTCCCTTCCTTATCGAGACAACACCCCATCGCTAGTGAGTGGTGATATCACTACGTGACGAATAACCCCAATCTACGATTCTATCACTGTCTCACTCACTCTCCCTGTTTCAGTGTTTCCCATATTTGGGTGGTTCTCGGTCACACCCAGATTTCCTATGCACTTATTATCCAACGGCTGTTCTGATGGCACAGGCAGAGAATCAGACACTAGGCTAATCTTTGCCGCTCATTTTGTCCGAGGTTTACTAAAATTGTAGACTTGTAGTAGAAAGCGCGACCCACCAATTTAGTTGCTGTGTGGATCTTGAAGTTGAACAAGTCAGAGCCTCAGAGGGGTGTAGGAATCCATGTGGTGGAACCGAGGTCAGGTGATCAGTGAAGACCAATGCTGGTCAGGGAGGCATGGCTGTCAAAAGGGCACTATGGGAAATCAATGACATAGTTGTTTAGATTGCGGAGATGTTTTGCTGAAGTTGGGAAGAACAAGAAGGTTGTTCGAGTAACACTATAAAGGAAAATTTACACATATGTCCCCAGACCATTGGGATGGTCTCACATTGGCATCTACACTAGAATTTTTAATTTGTTGTAGTGTAGGATTCAGGTTAACTCCGTCTATTATTTGGTATATATTTAATGCGTGATTCTCGAGTTGATTGATATGAGATTTATGGGATTAATATCATAAAATTTATCTTCTGTTAATATCATATATTGTGAAATGAAGTTGTAGTAATAAATTTTGAACAAAAATTAGTTATGATAATATAACTAATTTGAAGCTTTGAGAGCATCTCTAACATACTCTAGCACATTAATCCTTTAAATTGTGATTTGCTTATTTATATGGCAATTTGAAAGTGAAATTTATTACATGAAATTTTTGTTCTCCAAGATCTATTAACTTTAATTTTTTTTATTTCTTCTATGCACAGAAGAAAAGAAAATTTGATTTATTCAATTTGAAATTTAAATTGTACAAGAGAGAATGAAGATTTAATAGGAATTACAAAGAAAATTTATTGTCATTAATATTTGAAAAAAAGAAACAGGGTTTTAAATTTAAAGAGAGAGAAATTGGATTTTAGGTTAAAGATTTATTTTGAAGAGTCTATTAGAGATGATATGAGATAATTACAAAATAATTAATAAATTTAGATTAGTATATATGCATATATTTGATCAAGAATGCTCTAAAAGCTAACGGGTTAACAAGTTAATATGAAACTAACCACTTGAGGCCACCACGCGATATAATTTCATAATATGAATCATTCATTTTTTAGGCACACTTCAAAGATCATCATTGGACACAATTAGACATGAGTCACATGTTGCAACAAATTAAAAATTCATATGAGAGCCAAGATCCTCTATCCCCAAAAGCTATGTCCCATTGGTGTCCCTTATTTAGGAGTGGGCACCGTTTGATTTTCAAACCATTCAATATATTAAAAAATATTAAAAAAATCGATCCAAACCAAACCGTCAATTTAGTTTGGATTGATTTATCGGCTTAATGGTTTAACGGTTTAATGGTTTATCAGTTTCAATGCCCACCCTTATCCTTACTTAATATTTTGACATTTGTCCATTCATTTAATAATCATTTATTTGTTTCTTTATTTATTTGAACACAATTAGCTTATTAATAGCTAATAAAATGATTTTCCAATTTAGTTGATTTTTAATTTACAAGAATGATCTTTGAATATAAATTTAAGAAATAAAGAGTTGAAATATGATATTACTTTGTATAATGACTCAAAATGATGGTTAACTTAACACTAAAGCACTATCGATATTGATTTATCGTATATTATTAATTTAAACTAGATTTTTGGCACGTGCTAACGCACATGCAAATGAAATTTTTTATTTATAATTTTTAAATTATCTAATATTATTTATTTTAAAAAAATTTGAAAACTTTATAACTCTCCACTGTTTCTACCTAATAAGGTGGTGAAGTGTTTTTATTTTATTTCTTATTATTTTTAATGGCTTAATTTTACATTTTTACCCTTAATTTTATTAAGTTATTTTAATTTAAATCTTTAATCTAGTTAAAGGTTAATTGAGTAATTCAAAATTTGGTGAAGTCTGTAACACCAAAAATTTCTTATAGCTTTACAATAGTAAAGATATAGTGCAATCATGATGCATGCATGTTAGTTTGGTTTTTTTGATGAGGAAGGATGTCACTTATATATCTTGATTCTTGGAAGGCCATAATAATTGGCAATAGAACGTAGCTTTTGAATTTTCAATCATAGAAACTAACATTGATTATTCTAAATCAAATTACGCATCACACGTATTGTGACAAGAAAAGTGATTCAAAGTTCCAATGCCTCGCGAGGTTTCTTTGTTGACTTTGAAATGTTCAATGAGGCTTAAGGGTCACTCGGGCCATCACCACTATCCTTGCTACTGCAATTAGATCCGCCACTTGATCCCATACCAAACCCAAATCCAATGCCCATTCCAAATCCTATTCCTATTCCTATTCCATTACTTCCACCATACACTTTGCCGCCACCATCGCCTCCTCCTATGCCACCTACACCACCACCACCACCACCACCAAAACCACTACCATGTCCATAACCTCCATTAGAACCACCTCCACCTCCTCCACCACCTACTCCGCCTCCACCTCCACCTCCACCTCCGTTACCACCTACATAACCACCAGCACCAAAACCTCTACCATGACCAGACCCTCCACCCGAACCACTACCACCTCCGCCGCCTCCGCCTCCGCCACCACCTCCGCCGCTAGTTCCTCCTATACCAACGCCAGTGCCAAATCCACTACCATGACCTGAAACTCCACCAGAATCACCACTACTTCCACCTTCCCCACCTCCTC
>QANT01002454.1:0-23981 GCA_003254885.1 Purshia tridentata
AGCACACGTTTTGTGGGCCCGCCTCTTTTGTAGGGGTGTGTTTTTTTTTTGGGAAATATTTGTAGGGGTAGGTTGGGCGCAAAATTTGGTTTGCAAGTCAAAGTTTGTAATCTTATGAGGTCAAGATCATTTGATATTGTGGTCTGCCAAGTGGACTTCTTGATGGAGCAAATAAAATATCGACACGTTTGTTGACAGCTTGAAGAGCTTGCCAGTTGCTAGTCACCCAAATAAAGTGAATTCGAATTTTTTGCTTCAATTTCAAGTAAATAAATGCTAGCGTCAATTGTATTATAATAATATTATTTTGTCATTTTACTTTATTTAAAAAAAAAAATTTAAACACCGACATGTACCGTACGTGAATAATCAAAATCAATACCACATAGACTAGATAGTCAATACTGAAAATAAATAAATAAGTCTCTAGTGAAATACTGAAATCATATCATTTTTTTTTTTTTGGTAACAAAATCATTACATTATTTCGACTTTACTTGTTTGAGAAGAAGAATTTTCATGTCCTTGTGATGTCAAGTCAACAACTTGACTTGGTGCCTGGAGTCGAAAGTTTGGTATCTTCATTGAGTGCTCGACACTGTCATTTTCATTTTCTCCTCAAGTGTTTAGCATTGATTTGTCAATTTTATATTAATATATAATTTTACAAGTCTTATTCTACATCCTATAACAGTACGAGGTGAAACATTGAAAAAATACCCTCAAAACTCGATTAAAAAACACAGCTAAACCTTCGTTGTAGTCCTCAGGTGCTATAATAAAATCTCTATGGAGCGCTCGACACTGTCAAACCATAAAAAAATTAAACAAAAAGGGCAAGTGGCTGATTTTGATTGAGTTGTGATGCCATGTCACCAATCTGACCTAGTATCATAGGAATAGGTTCACCTCACCTTATATACTAATTACAATCTGACAAGTATTAAGTTATTTTTTTATTTTTTAGTAATCGAATTCCTCTTTATAAGTTAATATTATAAAAAATAAAAAAATAAAAAAGATTACTAACAAACTAAAAGCCAAACACATTTAGACGAATAGTTGAAACAAATTTGAATATGGTTCACGATTTTTTTTTCCCTTATTTACTTTATTCACTCCAAATGTTAATGACTGAAAGCTAAGAATTAAGATTGTTGACATGGTGATGAGGTTAACATTAATTAAAGTTACCATAAATTTATTGATTATGATTATAAAATAGAGAATAGATAAGGTGAAAACATTATATTAACATATTAGCCCTCTCAGCTGTAGACAAAGGGCTCCATTTGCTAATATTATGACATCAAGAAAAGAAAAAAACTGTGATGTAGAATGTTGAGATAAAAATCTCACGTCATAATTGGGAGGCTTTATATTGTAATTTATAAGATTTGGGCTATTCTTTTAATTGTAAATTGGTTTTAAGATGAATGCTTATATTCATTTATGGGATTAGAGCAGTACGTGTTGGGACAAAATGTTTGAGCTACTTTTTTCATTGCTAATTAATTTGGGATGAATGCTTAGATTCTTTTATAGAGGTTGTAAACTTAGGATCCGTTTGGATATGGGGTGATTTGAATTTGGATTTAGATTTGGATTTAATCTCTCTAAATCCAAATTTACCTATTTGGAATAATTTAAAGAAGTGTATTTGGATTTGGCCCAAGTCCAAGATGGATTTTAGAGGGTTAAATCCATGAATTTTAAATACTTTCTCCAACTAGGTATTTGAAATCCCACCATCCCACACACACTCTCTCTCTCCCTCAACTCCGGCCACAATTGCCGGCAACCACTGCCGACTACCCTCCGGCGACTTTTCAGCGATTTTTTTGGCCACCACCAGTGACTTCCGACGACTTTTCCGGCCACTTATCGACGACTTTTTTAATTTTTAATCATATATTTCAATTCATAAATTGTCAAAAAAAAAAATTTAAAATACTTTGTGAAATTATCGCCTTTAAATTTTGTATCGAAACAATAGAATTTCAAATTCAAATCTAAATTCAAGAATCCAAACAAGCGCTTATATATATACATAAATGAATCAGCTAAATATCCTTTATTATAATAGCTCGAAACATAATTCTTATTTGTTACATTAGAGAGAATCAAAACTTATATCTAACATAATCCTTATTCTAACCTAACACATCTTCACTACTTAAACTAACTTCATGTGCTTAACTGTAAACATAATTTAAATGTAGAATGTAATGCGTTAGCACTTAGCACGTATTGACAATATTCAATTATTAAAAATATTCTTACCTTTAAAAAAAAAAAATGTGTTCCACTCATTATTCTGATCAGCTAATAGCTATCAAAATGCATGTGAAGGGCATCTAAAATCTGATCAATACACCTGTCATCCAAAAAATATATATAAACTTTCCAATTTTTTCGGGTCTAACTAAAAAAATCAAAAAGTCAATGAGAAGGGTATAATTGCCTATTGAGTGTTGGGTGCAGTAATCAAATGTTTTAGTATGAATAGCAACATACCCATGGTCCCATACACTTCCCTTTTTTTATCTAACATAGGATTCTCTTATTGTTGTATAGTAGGCAGTTGTTGGGCCACTGAAAGCCTGTTATGGTTTTTGTTTGGGCTACGTTAAAGTCTGTATTGGCCTCTTTTCAGCCTCACAAGTGGCCCATGCCTCGAAGGAAAATATTTAGGCCTCTTTGCTTAATTGAGGAAATATATTGGGAAAAAAACATTTTTAATATCTATATTTTACTCCAAAATAAATTTAGTATCTGTGATTTCAAAATTCCATATTTGGTCAATGTGTTTTACGGTTTTGCAATATGAAGACAATTTTAACAAATTCATAATTTAAATTTTTGTTTACAAATCAAATTAAAGGTTAAATACGTGATTTTTTGTAATTTTTTAGTAAAACTATCGAGTTTATTAGTTTTAATTTAAGAAAAAATTTCATCTTGGTTATAAATTTTTTTAAAATTACAAATAATATAAAACACAATGACCAAATGCAGAGTTTTGAAACCACATAGATCATATTTATTTTTGAAGTAAAATACAAAGATCAAAATTGTTTTCTTCCTAAAAATATGTTAGAAGTCTTGACCAAAATCGTTTTCTTCCTAAAAATAGGTTAGAAGTCTTCCAAAGCTAGTGATAACATGGCAATTCTCATCAAACTGAATTCCAAAATTGGTAGCTATTGAGAGGGATTCTTAGTGTCCTAGACGGAAAATGATTCCCTCCGTAATAAGTTATTACTTCTTATAAGTTTAGGTGAAATATAACAATTTTACATGTATTTACTTCTTATTTTTAAGATGTCTTTCATTTTTATGACATGTGTCAAATTGCAAGTTTTCCAACCCAACTTTTGAGGCATGATGATAAGGAAGCACAAAGACAGCTCTCCATATCTTTCCCCATTTGAAGCTCATTTTTTGGGTGTTTCCCATGTAGTGGCAAAGGTAAAGTTTCACAGATCGAAGAAAATTTACATAATTGTTCGAAGAAAATTTAATATTATTGATAGTAACAAAGACTCAAAGAGAATGTACTCTTTCTTTGCAGTAGATTCCTTGTTAATTCACAAAATCACTTTCATCGAAGTGGAATGCAAACATAACTAAACACAAAATTAAGCATGCATTATATACAATAATTATCAAGATTATTCCTCAAGTGATGTAACAATACCTCGTTCATTCACAATGAAATCTCTTTCGAGCTTCATTTATTTTTAGTAAATATTATACAATTATATACATATATATATATTGATATATACACACACACATAAGTTTGAGAACAATTTAGATTTTAATGAAATAAATCTAGTAAATTTAACATTATTGTGAATATTTGTCATAAAACTAGCAAGTCAAAACGTGATGATCAACATGAAGGGTGATCGTTATCAACTATACAAGGATCGATGTTGACTTCCATAGAGTAGTCCTTATTTATATAATTCTACTTGCTACTAATGGTATATTTTAGTTTTTTGGTCAATGCTACCGTTGCTACGTACTAATGGTATATTTTATTTTTTAGGTCAATGCTACTAATGGTATTAGGTATTATAAAAAAAATTAAAAAAATTTAAAAAAACAAATAAGTACTAAAAAAAGAAAGAAGAAAAAGAAAAAAGAGTAACGCTAACTAGGCATGCAAAGTCATGGTCCTCATGGACAACTACTCATCACATGTTTTTTATTTTAAGCCATAATTTATTATTTATTAAGAAAAAATTTATTAGAAATCCATAATTTAATAGCTAGCTGCAGCTTGCAAGCCTGCAACTGCAAGGAAGTTTTTTTTTTTTTTTTTTTTGGCCAAAAAGCCTGCAAGGAAGTTATGGAACTTTTTTTCTCCAAAAAAGAGGTTTAAGTGTGAACTATAAGTGGGGTTGCCTTTTATTCTTTATATCAATATTACTCAATTATTGTTGGCTTGTTGAAGTAGTATTATTTTTTTGGCAATAATTAGTAGTTTAATTACACCAAGGCCGGCTAATCAAAAATTAATTTTTTGGTTACAACCAATCGCAAATCAGGGTGTAAATCACGTGAATTGTCTTTTTCCTTTTAACTTTTATTTGTATGTTAATAAATATATGGAAGTTTCTTAAGGTTGCTCACCTTTGCTTTATTTTTAAGACATGAGCTGATCTAAGCAATCACCAAAAAAAAATGCTAGCAAAAATAATATATAGAATTAATATTACGTACATTGTAAGGAATATATATTTTTTGTAAGAAATTTCAAGTGTGGTTAATCAAAAGTGAATATGTAAAAATTATATTAAGCATTTAAAAGTTCGTAATTGAGAACAAGGGGTACCCAGGAAGCCTTGCATAACTTTATAAATATCAGATTTAAAATTTGTTCCATAATCAATGTATCACAATTTTATTTTTCTAAATTTCTCATCCAATATTGCAATGCTTCAATGTCATTTCATTGTGTGCTGCATGCATAGCTCACACCAACCTAATTCCTGTGCCAGCTGGACGTCCATAATTGCTTTTAAATCGACCCAAATCAAGCATGCATGCTTTTTGTATAAATTTAAATGGTGTCACGACAAGAAAAATAATTAAAATATCAACCACAGGAGCTTCAATAAGTGACATAATTGAATTCAAAACTCGTGTAATTACAAAAAAACCAAAAAAACAAACACGATTATAATAAGTCATAATTGAAAAAATAACGGAGAGGTCTTCTCTTTTTCTATTCGACTTGGTCATTTTTGATTTAGATTATTTCCTAACCTAACTGTAGTTATCTGCACCTTCACTTCGTATTTTCCCTCTTGTTTTGATCTGAGTAATTTCATCCAACACTAAAAGCAATCCCAAAATTATTTATGACATTTTTTCTTTTTTCGTGTTTATTGGTTGCCAAGAAAATAGGAGAAAGTGAAAGTTAAGAGATGCAAGATCGAGAAAAGAACAAAAATGTATTGGTGAGGTTGATTCAGGACATGGTCATCCCTGTTCTTTTGACCAAAAAAACAATTGACTTTAGTTATAAAAAAAATAAATTCATTTGTTTTAAAAAAATTTAATGTAAAATAGATAAAACGACGTAGTTTTGATGATTAGTATAAGATTAATACACAATAGATTAGCACAGGATTTGGATTCGAATAATAAAGGGTTATGAAATTAAAGATATTTGTTGCATTTTAATTTCATTAAATTGATCAAAAGTGTATAATTAAGTTCTAAAAATAGGCAGGAATTTAAAACAAATAGTATATATGAATGTCTACTGAGAAAAATAAAGTCTTATACCTTTTAGGATAAGGATTACAACAAAAGCAGAAATCACAATTCTAGTTTACATGAGAATACAATTAGGAATAATTAGGTAGAAGAATTTGATGAGGAGTCTATTTTTTTTTATCATTTATATTTTACCCAATATTCTAAACGCTATGTTTATGGATAAGATAAGAGAAAATCAAAGAAGAAAATCCATGTCTTCTCTTGGGTGAACAGTGGAACGTGGAAGATATGAATGGAATAGACCAAAGAAGAGTAGGGAGGAGACATGTTTGGTCGTACCTAATTGGTATATTCTTGATTGGTCTTAAATATCACTCAAATATACCATTATAAATACAATATGCTACATATTAATATGAGATTTCTTGTCGTGTGTGATCGTAGTACAATCATATGATATTACTACTTTATAAATATTATAATACGTATTTATTTAATAATAATAGATTATAATACATAAACATGTCCTTAATTCATGTTATAACATATGGATTAATAATTTTTCTAATAGATTGAACTCAAAGCAAGGAATTAAATTTCAAATTTCGATGGTTTAAAAATATAAAAATTTTGATTTTTTTAGAAATTTAGACTAAAATAATTAAAATTTTTATCAAATTTTTGATAATTTTGGTTAATAATATTAATATTTTGAGAATTAAAAATTTTTCCAAAAAACTTGGTGTCACTATACTGCCAGCTCAGCAGGCCTTGTCCAAACAAACAAGCAAACACCCTCCATTCAATAATTCTCACACGTGGGAAAAAAACAAACACGAGTTCTTGAGACTTGAGAAGAGATGCGCACATGCCCAAAACAAAACCTCTGTCTCTCTCTTCCAAGTTGAAGTCCCAGCCACCTGTACAGTTGTTCTAGCCTTCTAGGTTTGTCTAAAATCTAAATAATAAATAACTTGAAGAAGGTTAATACATTGACTGATAATAAGGACCTGTGGTCCTGTACTAATGCAAAGAGCTGTACTCCCTTTACTCAAAGAGGCTGGGTTTGCCAGTTTTAGACCCTTTTCTTCTTTCTTTCTATTTTAATGTGTCGAAGGAAGAGCCTTGTTTGAGAAACAGAGGTAGGTTATAACCCTTTTGAGAAAGAGACAAGATTTTGGAGGGAGAAAGCTTTGGTTTTCTGAAAGGTGATTTGGGTTTGTTTGCTGGTTGGTTGGTTGTTTGGAGTGGTTTTTTTCTGAACAGTTAGTGTTGAAGGGATTGATGGTTTCTTCTGCTTCACATTCCGTGTTTATAATTTGCAAAGATGCAGCTGGAATTGCAGGTATTGCTCTTCTGATCTCTTTCTGAATTATGGGTTTTTGTTGTGATCATTGTGATTATTCTTGTTTCTGTGCTCAAGCAAAGAAAAAACCCATGAGACCATTATTGTTGATGAACTTGTTGGTTTTGCTGTACATGCTTCAATTCTCTACTGTTCTTGCTTTTCCTGCAAAAGCAAAGGAACCCCATTTGTTTTTTGTTAGGTTCTTTATGTTCCAGTGGGTCCATTTTGTGGGAAACTGATTGGTTCTGTTGAAAGATGAACGAGGAGATTGTTGATTTCTCGTGAATTGGTCAAAAGTCTTCCATATTGATTCAGCAGTCCACATTACAATTTGTTTTAGATTGTTAGCTTAAAATCGTTATCATTGAGATTTTTTAGACTGGAAAAGACATTGATGGTAATTTGTAGTGACCAGATTGAACTATAAATCCTCAAAACCAATTTTTTGTGCGTCTTCAAAACACACCTTTTTTGGGTAACCCCAATTTCGCGGAGAAAGTTAAGGCTGTCACCGAAATTAGGGAGTAATTTGACTGTATTATCATGCATATTTGACTGGTGGCTGTTTAAAATGTCGATTCTTTCCCCCTATTTTTAAAGAAATTCTATTACTAGGAACGAGGCATTTTCTGAGATCAAATAATTGACATGACCTTTCTAGTGTTTTAGAAGGACTTTGCATAATATTTTTCTTAGCTTTTGAGATCCAAAATTTAAGGATTGTGGCTTCCAAAAACAGTATGTACTTTTACTGAGCTACAACAATGCATTAAGCTCTTTAAGCAAGAAAGTATATTCAAATTTTGGTTTAACCGTAAGCTTTTAATTTTTGTTCCTTACTCGAAACCACAGTGTTTAACACAGAAATGTGGGAGTAGTCCATCTCAGTAGCTACTGCACCTTACTAAAATAGCTTATGTACTATAACATTTGAGTTTTTGAATGACAATTCTGCATTGGAGATGCTTTCATTTGTGTGCTTCAGTAGGTTCTGAGGCAAACTGTGCTCAATGACCAATTTAGGCATCACCAGTTGGAATTAGACTAAAACTCTTTTGGTAAGGACGTTTAAGGAATTATTTAATGAAATGACTAAGAACTTTAAAATGAAAAAATCCAAGTATGCTGGCTATTCTAAATATCAACCATTAATAAGTACTCTTTCCCAACATTCCAAATTGTGATGAAACATTGACTAGTACTAAGATACACACATACACATATAAAATATATATTACATTATATTACAAGGTGCATTACACCCCCTCAACGCTTTTACAAGGTGTTTCACCTATGCCATGCCTCTCAATGCCGTTGATCCTCTTTACTGGGTTGTGCGGTCAATGTG
The DNA here is from genome assembly GCA_003254885.1 of Purshia tridentata. Classification (NCBI taxonomy): domain Eukaryota; kingdom Viridiplantae; phylum Streptophyta; class Magnoliopsida; order Rosales; family Rosaceae; genus Purshia; species Purshia tridentata. Next base: position 8,436 of record QANT01002454.1, read on the forward strand.
ATCAACAACTTGTGATGCTCTGCGATGTCTTGCAATTGAAAATCCGCATATATATATATATATATTTGCATAATAAGGATTACTCAATTATGATGATTTTTTAATTTTTGCAGGGAACGTCTTTGCCTTTGGGCTGTTTGTTTCCCCTATGTAAGTTTCACTCTTGATTATTTCATTCTGTTTGGTAATAATTCAATGTCAGAAAATAGGAGAATATGTAAGGATTTGTGTTTCATTTACCACAAGTTTCTGTTTTTAATTTCTTATAAATTTCAGGCACACATTTAGGAGAATTATCAGAAACCATTCAACTGAAGAGTTCTCAGGGCTGCCATACATATATGCCCTTTTGAACTGCTTGATCTGCATGTGGTATGGCACGCCTCTCATATCTCCTGATAACATATTGGTGTTGACGGTCAATTCAGCTGGTGCAGTGTTTCAATTAGTCTACATAACCCTCTTCATAGTATATGCTGAGAAATCAAAAAAGGTTATACAGCCCTTCCAAATTACTTACATTTGTTACTTTGATGAACTTTCTGAGAGCCTTTTTATGTTCTAACTTCTAAGTGATCATTAGTCCCCCCTTAATGTCACTGGCAGGTGAAGATGCTGGGATTGCTGGTGGCAGTTTTTGGTCTATTCGGAATCATAGTAGCTGGGAGCTTGCAAGTTACTGACATTTTTATGCGGCGGATGGTTGTTGGATTGCTTAGTTGTGTTTCTCTCATATCAATGTTTGCTTCTCCATTGTTTATTATTGTAAGTTGATCCAAGGCATATGTGGTTTTATGTTATTATTATTTTGTGTTACTTTATTTACTTTGATATATTTTTGCAGAACTTGGTGATCCGGACGAAGAGTGTCGAATTTATGCCATTTTATCTCTCCCTTTCCACATTCCTAATGAGCACATCATTCCTTCTTTATGGAATTTTTAATTATGATCCCTTTATTTATGTAAGAATCCTTGAGCTCATTTTTTTTATTTGGATCTGTCAATTCAGAATAAATATTCATAGTTTCCCATGTCTAACTGTATCTTTCTTTTTGAATTTCAGGTCCCGAATGGGATAGGAACCGTTTTGGGGATTGTACAATTAGCGTTGTACTTTTACTATAACGATTCATCTAAAGAAGAGTCCAGAGAACCCTTAATAGTTTCGTATGCATAAATAAGTTTGCCAACAAGAAAATTGCATGTGTTTTGTCTTTGAAGTAAGTGTTATCTTCATTTTATTTTGTGATGCGAGCCAATTCTCTATTCTTTGTTGTGCTTTTATAGCAACGGGAAACCATCTTCTGCTCATTTCTTGCATGTACAAGTCTGATCTTTCCAACTATCAAATTGATTGCAAATGTGTGCTATGTTCCATTTTTCCATACAAAGAAAGTGGTTCTTCAGCCTTTCAAGCTCCTCTATGCCTCTCAATCTTTCCCCCTCTCCCTCCATCTTCCTTTGTCTGTGGAAGTGCACTCACATGTATCATGAATCGGTACGAGTTGAACGACGTAATTGTCTGAGATCATCAAATCAACAACTTCTCATCTTTCCTACATCAAGTTGAAACTTGTAATGCCCCTTTTATATGGCTTTAGTAGCTTTGCTATTGATATAGAGCTAGGAATAGAACCATGAGAGGTCATGGTCCAGATATGAACCGTACCCGTTTTATGTTTACACTTTACAATCAATAAAAGTGCCGTGGTTTATTTTTCACTTTCCTTTCTCAGGTTATTCGTAATATGTGGTTGTACCTGCCTGCTTCAGAGTTAATCATGCAATAAATTGAATCTTCCCTTGTGTTTCTATTTCATATTATTTTGCGGAATCTGGAAAGTTAAATTGTCAACTTAATTTTAAACTTTCTTGTATGATAGCGTATTTAACATGTTAGATTGTTCATTTTATTGCCATGTAATGACTCATATGCCTCCCATTCAAGTTGAAAACATCCTACCAAACCATCAGAACATGTCAGAAATAAAAGTATATCCATTTGTTACAGTAATTCTAACTGATTCACTGACTGGAAAAACTAGTTGCTATGACAAAACCTCTTAGGTACAAGCAAATTTTAATTAATACTGAAAGCAACTATAAGGTTTACAATATATGACAGTAATAAATTGTGCAGATCGAAACAAGTTCTTGGATACTTTACTGCTAAGCTTTCTAAGAAATTCATTGGTTAATTAATGGAGTTTTAAACTAAATCAAGACTGGGAAGGAAGTTAATTTATTAAAGGTAACACTAGGGTTGGTCATGACCTTCTTGAATACAATGCATTGGCTGAATATGAATATAATTTAGAGAGAATCTGGATTCTATAAAATGCATCGATGATGAAGAGTTCAAGAGTTCCAGAAATTGCTTAATAAGTAATTAGTATTGGGGACTGTGACTTTGAATGTAGGCATCTCTGTGGATCATTGTATCTATTCAAATGGCAACTGAAATGAGCATGCAAATAACATTTCCAAAGAGCCCATTACGTGACCCAAACAGAGCCTTATTCTCTTAGATGCATATTGACTATGTTTCCGACTTCAATACTGTACAGCACTGGTAGATGAATGATCACATGGTTGAATTCAAGGTCACGTCTTCATTTCTCAAAATTTTGGGTTGTCCCAGTTAGGTGCGCCTTATTAAAAAGTATAGTATTAATTAGGATAAAATTGCTCTGGAAAAAATGAAGGCAAAGCATGTTCATATAAAATGTTACAGCTGTGCACATAAAGGGTTATTATTGCAGAAGATGACTGGTCCACGATACTATTCTTAAACCCCTACCGCTCTCTTTTGGTAAAACTATTTTGAACATTTCTGTAAATAAATATCATAGCAAGTCTCTCAAAGTTGTTCTACCAACAGAATTCGTTTTTTCCTGCACAAAAAAATAAAAAAACAATGTTACTTGAGAACTGGATTTTGTGCATCTATAACATGTTAATTGGGTGGATAAGATCATAAAACAACAAAAATGATCATTATGTTCCAAACCCATATACGAAACAGAACCCAATTCCTCACCTAAATCTTAATGATCCCAAAATGGTTTCTGGGAAAGCAGAAAATAAAAGATAATTTATAATTGCGGAGATATTTTCACTGTTTCACTCTAGCTAGGCAATAACCAGTATTTGAGCTTCATATGCTAACCATGTCTGTATCATGTATACCAAAACAACTTTATCTGTGTCTTTGCATGCAAAAATTTTATGTGAAACTTGTTTTAACTAGAAATCTATGTTCCCAGAAAAAGAAAAAAATTATAAGTCACCTGGTTTCTAGTTTCCTTGTGGGAGTCACAAACAGGCTGCCCTCTTTCATCATACAGAATAAGCCCACTGAACCTTGGAAGCTCACACTTCTCCCCCATGAGTATAGGCCTTTGCCACACTGGGGACTCTGAGTTATGGCTATGCCACCTCACATCAACCTCAATCCCTTTGTTGAGCAGCGGGCGGGGTGTCTCCCGCCAGCTCCCGCCCGGTCTGTCCTCCCACTTGCTCGCTCTGCTCCACCGCACGGATCCCACCAAGGCCCTCTTTATTGAACCCCAACCGCAACTTGGCTCAGACCATTTGGAACATGCTGTGTCTCCTTGGCTCATACCAAGTTGCTGCTGCAGCTGCTGCGGCTGGTGGTTGTTTCTTTGAGCCTTCTTTTTTAACACCGTTGAGGCCATGCAAAGGCCAATGAGAGCAAAGGCAGCAGCGAACAGTAGAAGAAAAGCTTGTTGGGTTGACAGCTTCCACTTGTCTTCTACATTCCACAAAGCTTCCATGCCTAATTTCCTTGTGTGTGTAACATAAGCAAAGACAAAGGCAATTCTTGTTGATGATTTGAGATGAGTAACATATTTGTATGGAGTATATTTAGAAAGTAGAATGGAATAATTGCTTTTTGGGTACGTATAGAATGGTGCTAGAGAGCAATAATTTTTGCATTGATATTGTGGGGTTAATCCAGGCAAGTGTAGTTCACGTGAGGTCCACCGCTAGCTGGGGGGCTTGGTCCTTTGGTTATTGATAGCCCTGCTCATGAGTGCTCGTGCTCTTGTTTGAGTCTTAAGTTACCGTTGGAGAAAATGGGAATAGCTCACCGTTATAGCTCATAAAGACACTCACGGGGTCTTCAAGGTCCTTTTTAATAAACACTAAAACATGCATCTCTTTCTCTCTCTCTCCCCCTCTTTTACTTATTAAACTCTGCTAATGCAGAGTTTCACCAATTGTTAAGATGAGTTATTGACTATACAACAATGGTCTGCAAGAAATTATTGAGAAATGATATAGCTCAGAACACAAGGATTTTCCACCAATAAGTTAGTAGAGAAATTCTCATATAAGCATGATAATAAAGTAAGCATAACATGACCATTGATATTAGATCTAGTCGTTGGATTATCAAACACCCATCGTATTAATGAGATTAGTACCTAGCATTTCAGTCTTATTGGGTTGCATGAAGGATATACCTTTGCTGCTGAATTTCCTGCTATGTATCTGCAGACCTGAAATTTAGCATTAATTTCTTGGTAAATGGACGTGACATGATCACTAACACAATCCAGTAGTCTACATATATGGACCAAGGTATTGATTAACATACCTAGCTAGCTCTCAATGAAGGGTATTATTTCACTGCAAGCAGCAATACACATTGAGAATTAATGTCAAACCTCTAACCTGTACTTTCAATTAACTCAACGAATGTGGTGGTACCATTCCACCAACCTTGCACATGCAATTCATAAGAGAGAGTGAGAGAGTACTGTATTGGATTTGTAGAGAAACAGAGAGTGTGCTTGTGTGTGTGTGTGTGTGTGTGTGTGTTTATATGTGGTGAGAGATTAATTAAGTTGGTTTACATGTCAATTTTCATTATGAACTTGAGTAATGAGCTCGTAAAAACCATCAATTACTGACATATATGATAGTTCGGTGTCACCAAATAAAATTTTGTGTGCATGTTCAAATGCATATGTATCCACAGAACAGCATAATATATATAAACAATTTCCATGCAGAGTTTCATGAGTATTACTGTGTAAAATAATGGAGTTAGGACTTAAGAGCAATGACTGCAGGGTTATGTTGGCTACAGAGCTTGAGTTTCATCCTACGCTCCATGAATTGATGTGGAGGTGTGCTTGGCTTGGAACTTGGAAGGTAATTAATGTTGTTGAACGGCAAAACCAGGAATTCTCTGTTGAAGAGGGACAAACAGAAAATATGATAGATGAAATATTCTCTTGCATCAAATTATACTGTAAATTACAAGACACAATAATTCACAATAATAGTTTATTGTTTTAACTTAAATGGATATTAATTGAGCTTATATATAAACAATTTCCATGCAGAGTTTCATGAGTAATGACTGCAGGGTTATGTTGGCTACAGAGCTTGAGTTTCATCCTACGCTCCATGAATTGATGTGGAGGTGTGCTTGGCTTGGAACTTGGAAGGTAATTAATGTTGTTGAACTGCAAAACCAGGAATTCTCCGTTGAAGAGGGACAAACAGAAAATATGATAGATGAAATATTCTCTTGCATCAAATTATACTGTATTGTTTTAACTTAAATGGATATTAATTGAGCTTTAATTTATGCTATAATCTCTAAATTTATCTGTTTGTAATAATATAAATATGGTTTTGTTAAGGTTTAATTGAGAGAGAGAGAAGCAAATACCAGTAAACTTAAACAGTAGCTAGCTTCACCAGTAGCAACAATGTCTCCTCCCACATTCTCTGATTCGAGTACGACAAAGCAAATATAGCGAGCGCAGGCGCTGCATGATTACAACTACGAGGATTAAAAAGAAAGGTTAAAAAACTGGTAGCCAAATGTTTAATTTCCTCCACTAACAATCCCTCCGGTGTTAGTGCTTTGATTTATTATATTTATTCTTTGTTGTTGAAAATTATTATTTTTATGGATATCTCATTCCAAATTTTTCATCTTCTTATTTTTCATTTTCAAATAAGGAGAAGATATTGCAAAAATGCAGATGCATTTATAGGCTGCATTTGCATATGCATCTACAAGTTGCATCTGTATGCGCATTTGCAGGCTGCAGATGCGTGCACATATGCATTCGACAACATTTGACATCATATACATTAGGGGTGGGTCGGTTTGACCGGAAAACCGGAAACCGAACCAAAACCGACAAGACCGAACCGAACAAAAACCGAACCGAACATCAACCGAGACCGATATTCCGGTCTGCAGACCGGACCGGGAAATTTCGGTCCGGAACCGGTCTCCAAAATCCTACAACCCGGTGGACCGGACCGGACCGAATGTATTCAAAATTAAAAAAAAAAATTTTAAAATATTAATATACTCTATAATTTAGATTTATAACACTTTTTAAAGTTTTTTTATTTTTTTAACCTTTACATTATTTATTTATATACTACCTAAGGGCCTAAAGTAAATCCTATAACTATTAACTTGTTAAATATTAAGTTATTAAGTTATAAATTATGTTAACTTATATCTAATAGTAATAAATAGCTACTAGTATTGTTGTATTTGTAATAACTTATGTATAAATAAATAAACTATAAATATGATAGAGGTATAAAACATGCATTTCTATTTTTTATATTAAACCCCAAACCCCAAACGTTTCTATAAAGTATAAAGTTATAAACTATATAGTAAAAAAGTTTAAACCAAACCCCAAACCCCTTATCATATAATAAAACTATAAACATATATATGTTATTAAAATTAAGAGCCAACTAAACCCCAATTGAAACCCCAATTGAAAATTTTAAATTTGAAACCCCAAACAAAAGCCAAACCCTAAATAGAAAATAAATACATATGTTGCAATACATTATATAAGTTATTAAGTTATATAATAATATACCCTAAACCCTAAACCCCAAAATAGAAAATACCCTAAACCCCAAAATAGAAAATAATCTTAAAGTAAAAAAGTTTAAAACAAACCCCAAACCCCTTACATGTAATAAAACTATAAACACATATAAGTTAGAAACATTAAAAGCCAACTAAACCCCAATTGAATTTGAAACCCCAATTTAGTAACCCCAATTTGAAACCCCAAACCCCTTAACCTTATCATGTAATAAAAATCTATAAACATATATTATATAAATTATGATATATATGTTATAAAAATTAAAAGCTACTGAAACCCCAAACGAAACCCTAATTGAAACCCCAATTGAAATTTTTAAATTTGAAACCCCAAACGAAACCCTAATTGAAACCCCAATCTTAAAAAACAATAACTTAAAAGTCTAAAAACTGAAAAATTAAAACCAGCCCTCACCCACCCTTTTCTTTTCTCACCTCACGCACCCGACCCTTTCTCTCATCTCTCTCGCCTCCGCCTCCCAGCCCTTACGGAATCAGACGACGGCTACCTCACCCTCTCTTTCTCGCCTCTCAGCCCAGACCGGAGTCACTAACACCAGTCCACCCTCTCAGTCAGTCAATCTCACCTCACCCTTTCTCTTTCGCACTCAATTTGCGACGTACGTGATCGACCCACCTGGCCTCCACACTCTCCCTCTTCTCTCAAATTCAGCCGCTCTCAGCCTCTCTCAGTCAGCAAGCAGAGGTCCAAATCGAAGGTTAGAGTTTTTTTCGATAATTATTTAAATTTGGGGTTAGGGTTTCGGGTAAATTAATTGGGGCTAATTTGGGGGTGGTACGGGGTTAGTTAATTAGGGTTATTAATCTTAGTAATTGGGGTTATTAATCTTAATATTTGGGCATATTTTTGTGAAGGAGGATTGGATTGGAATGTGGAGTTGCTGCTGAGTTGCTTTGCTTCTGTGTGAGACTGTGAGTGGAGTTTGGAGTTTGGAATTGCATTGCTTTGCTGCCAAAACGCAAGAGGTAAAAATCTGAATTTTTCAATTTGTTGGGTTGCTGAATTGCTTATAAAATTGTGTTTGTATTTATATTGTTGGGTTGCTTGCTGAATGGTGAGTCTGATTGTAATTTAGGAAGCAATAACATGGAGTCTAGCCATTCAAATAGTATGCGTGTTGATACGACCCACCAAATACATTTGGAAGCCCAAACACTTCAACCACCCCAAACAAATCCTCAAGCCCCTACTCAATCAGGAACCCAAACCCAAACCCCCACCCCTACTAGTACCCAAGTAGAACAGCCTGAAGAAGTGCAGACTAGTAAAAAGGGGGGTAAGAAGCCTAAGTCTATGGTGTGGGATTATTGCACCAAGATCCAAAAGATGCATCCTGAGAGAAAGGAAATGTGGCCATATGCCATATGCAAATTCTGCAAGAGAGAGTTTCCAGCCCATAGTTCTTACAATGGGACTACCAGGATTATAAAACACTTACAAAACCAATGTGAACAGTGTCCAGCATACTTAGGTAATACCGGAAACCGACAACCCACCCTTACCCAAGAGTCAATGGGGGCTCCCTTGGTTATGCATTCATTTAATCAAAAGAGACATGAAGAAAAGGTTGTGAGGTGGGTGATTAGGGATGAACACCCTTTTAGGATAGTGGAAGGGGCTGGTTTTAGGGACATGATTGCTGACTTATGTCCGAGGTTTAAGATACCCGACCGGAAGAAGGTGGCTGCTGGGCTTCTAGATATTTACCATTTGGAGAGGGCAAAAATTATGAGTGTTATTAGGAATCAAAGGGTTAGTATCACAACTGATACTTGGACCTCAGTGCAAAACATCAACTACATGGTGGTCACTGGCCATTTCATGGACAATGATTGGAAATTGCACAAAAGAATTCTCAATTTCACCAAAATCACTAGTCACAAGGGTGAGGAAATAGGGAGGGTTCTTGAGACTTGTTTGAGGAGTTGGGGTATAAACAAAATTTTTACCATTACAGTTGACAATGCAAGTTCTAATGATGGGGCTGTGGAGTATATGGCCAAGAGGTTGAAAGAGGGAAATAATTTGTTGTTAGATGGCATGTATTTGCACATGAGGTGTGCTTGTCATATAATCAATTTAATTGTGAAGGATGGCTTGAAAGAGTTGGATATGGCAATAGAGAGCATTAGGAATTGTGTGAAGTGGATTCACTCAAGTCCTAAAAGATTAGACACATTTAGGGAGTTTGCTGTCCTTTTGAACTTGGGAGCCATGTCCAATGTGCCAATGGATGTGGCAACTAGATGGAATTCCACTTACTTGATGTTGGAGGGTGCTACCAAATATAAGAAGGTCTTTGCAAGGATGGCAGAGGAGTATAGACCTTTTAGTGCATATTTTGAGGAGGTTGGAGCTGGGAGAGTTGGTCCTCCAATGGATGAGGATTGGGATAAGGCAAATGCCTTTATGCATTTCCTTAAAAAATTTTATGAAGCAACCCTCCAGCTTAGTGCCACAAAAAATTGTACATCACCACTTATTTTCATTCGAATAAGTGAATTGCATTATGACATGGTGCAAAAAAGTGGTGATTATTTAAATTTGGTGTTGCAAAAGGTTGCTCAATTAATGATGCTTAAGTTTAACAAGTATTGGGGCAAGTTTGATAAAGTGAACAAGCTTGTATATGTGGCACATGTGTTGAACCCTAGGTTTAAGCTTGAAATGATCACAACTGCCTATGAAATGCTTGGGATAGAATCTGCCCATATCTCACATGTTCTTGGTGAGATCAAAAAATGTTTGCTAAATTTATACAATGCATACAAAGGGGGGGGAGAAAGCATGGTCACACCATCTAGCTCTTCAAGTGTGACCATAGAAGAAGAAGATGAAGAACTTGGTTTGCTAGAAATGCATCTTAAAAGAAAAAGATCAGAGGAAGAGGCCATTGAGATATCCAATGAAGTGGATAAGTACTTGAGTGATCCATTTGAGAAACTAGGAGGGAAAAAGTTTGACCTCTTAGACTGGTGGAAGGCTAACCAAACTTGGTATCCAATCCTCTCAAAGGTTGCCAAGGATCTATTTGCCATCCCATCCTCAACAGTGGCAAGTGAAAATGCATTTAGCTTGGGAAGGAGAATTGTAGATCCTTTTAGAGCTTCATTGACCCCAAAAACAGTAGAGGCCTTAGTGTGTACATCTGATTGGCTTAGGGCAGAAGAGTTCAATTTCTACAAGGAACCAACAGTGGAAGAAGTTGAATTTTACAAAGAACTTGAAGAAATTGAATCAAGTAAGTGCTTGATTTGTATTAATTTCAATGATTTTTATTGATTTGTGTTGCTTGATTTATTATTTGATTTATTTCTTTCTTGTATCTATGACTTCTCAAGCTTTTCCAAGTCGAGTATGTCCTCCGCCAAGAGATTAATTGTTGATTGTAGTAAGTTTATTTAAAATGCTTTCAATTATAAATTATATTTGACAAAGGCTTTGCATGATAATTGATGTGATGCTTGCCACATGCCACATGAGGCATTTCTTGGATATGATACTCTCAATTATAGTTTATGGCCCTTGTGGTTGGGTTGGTTGGTTCTATAATTCTGTTCTTTCAACTCCAGAGACAAGTACAGAAGGTTGTACCAGAAGGGCAGAAGGCAGAAAGGGAGGTAAGGTGGTGGGCCTGGATTGCATATGATTTGGCAAGCAAAGCATTAAGCATATCTTCAACAAGAGGCAGTAAAAAGATGTTATCCTAGAGGTCCTTTTGAGCTATTAGGCATTAAGCATTCCAATTACTAGACGCATCCAACAGTAGGCAGTATTATAAATTCATTTTGGTTTGTAATTTGTAATTTGTAGTATTTTGGTTTGTAATTTGTATTCTTTTGGTTTTTATCATTATTTTGGTTTGTAATGTTTTGTAATTTGTATTATTATTTTGGTTTGTAATATTTTGGTTTTTTTTTTTTTAACCTTTACATTAAGTCATTAGGTTTGAAACTTGACAAAGTTATTCATTTTGAAACTTTGCAAGTTGTAGTAGGTTTGATTCAATTTTTGATTAAGTTTGAACTTAGAAATTTTAAGTTTAAATTTAAATTTGTAGGGTTTTATTATTTCATGACTTAAAAGAGTCTTGAGTTTTTGATGTTTAAAACCACTCTATTCATTTTTTTTTTGGAGAGTAGCACAAAAATGGCACAAAATGGTCCAAGAAATAGCCCAAAATGTAAGAAGAAAATTTTGAAAATGGGCCTAATGAGAGACTCGGTCAAGGCCCAGTCCGGACCGGATCGGACCGAGTTGGCCGGTCTACCGGACTTTCGGTCTACCGAATTTTCGGTCCGGTCTCGGATCACAAATCAGGCTACCGGAAGCATCCGGTCCGGTCTCCGGTCTCCCCAATTCCGGTCCGGTCCGGTCCGGTTTCCCACCCCTAGTTGAGAGTACCTCCCATTGGAGTGTGAAGTTTCTGTAAAATTTTGTCTTATAGTATATAAGACAATACATTGATTACCATTTTTAGATGATTTTAGATTAAATGTTCTAACTTATTCATGGTATTCAAAAATACAATTTACGTATAAGATCAAAGTGTCAAACAGGACTACATATTATTCTAGATTACTTACATGTGAAGAGCCTCGTTATTCAAACGCAATTTGAGCAAAACACATGTTATAATACTTGAAGAAAATCTTGAAAAATAACATTTCATTTCATTTATTGAAGACTGACTTCTTCTTTCGTAGTTTTTTTTAAATGATTATAAACTATCCTCGAAAAGTGCTATATGTCGCCATTCATCTAGTAGCATAGCATGTCTGGTGGTTGAGCCAAAAAAACATATAGTAGTTTATGTCTTTATTTGGTTATTTTCTTTTATATTTTAAAATAAAAACTTACTTTAGCCCTTTTGTAAAGTTTTAGATATATAATTATTTTATAGTGCTTAAACCCTGTAGTGCTCGAACCCATTGCGCGGGACTCGAAACTCCAGCTTTGGTCGAACGCCCTCAAACTGCTGCAAAGCCCGTACGGACATGACCAACTCCCAAATTTGCAGCAAACCAGCAAACAAGTCCGTGTCAATACAACCCTCCAAAACAGTTCCTGTTTTCAGTTTTCAAAATAGTTGATGCTCATCTCTGCTCTCACTTCTTCTCTGCATGCTGGTACGCACAAATAAGCTCCCAAGTGTCCCCTTGAGAGCTCTTAATTTCTTTGAGCCTCCTCCCTCGCTTTCCTTTGTCTCTTATCAATCTTCACTCAGCCAAAAAATCCCAGAAAGCGTAGAATATGACACAACCTCTCGTGTATCGGCCTTGATTAAGCAACCCAATTGGGAAAGCAACAATCTTCTCAAGTCACTGGTCTCTCACATGGCCCCACATGCAGCTACCGAGGTTATACAGCTTCACAGCAACGACATCGAACTCGGGGTTCGGTTTTTCAAGTGGGTTTGCAAGCATTCCACTTATTGTTATGATTTAGATAGCAGAATCCTTCTATTGAATTTGATGGTATCTTGTTCCAGTTTGTATGGGATTGCACAAAAAGTCATTGTTGTATTAATCAAGGAGTATAGTAATAGTGAACCTGAGATTCTGGGGCTGATGGAGGTGTTTGGTAATATGCGAAAGGTTGGATTTTGGTTGAGTTATCCATGCTATAGTGCTCTTTTGATGTCTTTGGCTAATTTGGATTTGGGTTTTCTGTCATTTTTGGTGTATAAAAGAATGGTAAACGATGGTTTTGTTCTTGGTGTTATTGACTACAGGACAATAGTTAATGCTCTATGCAAGAATGGGTTTGTGCAATCTGCTGAAATGTTTGTATGCAGGGTTTTGAAACTTGGGTTTCGATTGGACACTCATATTTGTACTTCTTTGGTTTTGGGATATTGTAGAGAAAGTGATCTGAAGGAGGCCTTCCGGGTGTTTGATACAATGTCTAAAAGCGATGGCTGTGGACCTAATTCGGTGACATACTCCACATTGATTCATGGTTTTTGTCAAATGGGCAAACTTAATGAAGCTTTTCATCTGAAAGAAGAGATGAGTGAGAAGGGCTGTCAGCCTAGTACCCGTACGTACACTGTGCTCATCAAGGCTTTGTGTGACATTGGATTGACTGATAAGGCTCTAGGTTTGCTTGATGAGATGGTTGCAAAGGGTTGTAAACCGAATGTTCACACTTATACCATATTGGTTGATAGATTATGCAGGGAAGGAAAGATTGAGGAGGGCAATGGAATGTTTAGAAAGATGCTTAAAGACGGGCTTTTTCCTGGCACAGTAACTTACAATGCGCTGATAAATGGATACTGCAAAGAAGGGCGCATAGTTTCTGCTTTTGAGCTACTTGGTATGATGGAGAAAAGACACTGTAAGCCTAACATTCGTACATACAATGAGCTCATGGAAGGGTTATGCAAGGTTAATAACTCTTACAAAGCCATGTTTCTTTTGAAAAGAGTAGTTGACAATGGTTTATTGCCTAATAAAGTAACCTATAATATTTTAATTGATGGGTTTTGCAAAGAAGGTCAACTTGGATTGGCTTTTGAAACATTTAAGTCAATGAACTCATTTGGTCTTGAACCTGATTGTTTTTCTTTCACTGCCTTAATTGATGGGCTATGTAAACAAGGAAGACCAGGGCATGCAAGCAGTATTTTAGGTTCAATGGTAAAGAAGGGAATTTCCCCGGATGAAGTAACAATTACAGCTCTTATTGATGGGTATTGCAAGATTGGTGAAATTGGACATGCATCAATGCTTTTTGAGAAGATGGTCGAGACAAAGACTTTGACAACAGCTCACACGTTCAATTCTTTTCTTGATGTTCTCAGCAAAGATGATAAGGTGCATGCAGGGCAGGCAATGTTGGGGAAGATGCTAAAGTACGGATTAGTTCTGTCTGTAGTGACTTATACAATATTAGTCAATGGGCTTTGCCAAGCAGGTGAGATTACATGTGCACTGAAAATGTTGGATTTGATGAGGCAGACAAGCTGCCCCCCTAATGTCTATACCTATACTGTTGTGATCAATGGTCTCTGCCAGAATGGAAGGGTGGAGGAAGCAGAAATGCTTCTCCTTACTATGTCTGATTTTGGGATACCTCCAAACCACATTACCTATACTGTATTAGTTAAAGCTCTTGTTAATGCTGGTAAGTTGGATCATGCCTTTGAAATTTTGAGTGTTATGGTTGAAAAAGCTTGTCAGCCGAACACTCGAATATATTCTGCCCTCCTTGCAGGTTTTGTTCTGTCAAACAAGGCTAATGAAGAAGCCAGATCAGCTAGTTCTACCAGCATCGTAGATTCTAGATCAGCACCTTCAAGGGACATTGATGATGATTGCATTTCCAGTTATCTTTTCAGAAATATGGATATTGAACATGCTTTCAATCTTGAAGAAAAGATCAAAAGATGTGGTGGGTCTGCAACAGATTTTTACAACTTTGTTGTTATGGGTTTATGCAAGGAGGCAAGAGTTGCTGAGGCAGATCATATTACCAAAGATGTGGTAAAACGTGGTCTGTTTCCTGACAAGGCTGTTTGTTCTCTCATCAAAAGCTACTGCAATGAGGGCCAATATGATTACTGCCTTGATTTCATGAAAACAATCCTGAATCATGGTTTTGTTCCATCTATTTCATCATACTGTTCAGTGATCCAGGGTCTTTATAGTGAAGGGAGGACTGAACAAGGTCAAGAACTGTTCTCTGACCTATTAAAACACAGTGATATCAAGGAAAACACAGCAGTTTTTTCATTCTTGGAGATCCTAGTGAAGAAGGAGGAACCTGAGCGTTGCCTTGAAATTCTCAAACTAATTGAGAAAATGGGTTGCAGAGAAAGGCCAATTATCTAGAATTCTAGCTCAGTTTTAGCTATGACAGTGCTTGCTTCGGTTGGTCTTATCGTCAATTGTTCTCTACAATGGTGCTCATCAGCTATGGATGAGAAATATAAAATTTCCTTCTTAATATTACTAAAGAAAAAAAGTTCAGTGCTAACTTTGTAGGGTCTCTAATCATTTTAACTTTTAAGTAGACTTCCTGAAGTCAAGTTTTGTAATTGTAATGTTATTGACATGGAAATGAAGGTAGACTTTCACTGGGTCACTTGAACACTTTCAAGTTTTGTATGAATTTGTTCAACATTATTCCCAATAGCAAATAGAATAAACGACTTTCAATTTACTTTTTTAGAATGTAGTAAGAATAGTATTATTCTTTTCTTAATAAGCTTTTAAGTCCTTAATCTAACTTCGTATTTAACAAAACTGTCATGTCTTCAGTGGTACAAATTAGTATTAAATAAAAGTTTGAATACCAAGTTCTTACGGGTCAAAATTTAGATACCAGAAGTTAAAAAAAAAACTATTTAGAAATTAGATGAAAAAAAATTGGAATAATTAAAAATAGATCCAATTTTGAAGGGTCATTCGGATTAAAACTATATAGAAATTTAAATTAATACCTAAATCCAATTTTTTAGACTGAGGTCCAAAAAATAGACTTTTTAAAATTTTGACTCATATTATCTCTTAAAATTAAGATAATCATTATAAATTAATTTAAAAAATTATGAAAGATAATATATATTCAGACATTTTTAATTAAAACATTCAAGATTA
>QANT01002458.1:0-13074 GCA_003254885.1 Purshia tridentata
AGATTTGGACTAATCCAAAATCTAACCTAAATAAAAAATGGGAATGATCTATGGTTGTATTTGTTTATGATAGTTTATATTCACCATCTAATTTAGGATCTTAGGTTCTTTTCTTTTTTTTTTTCTTTTTTTCAAATTTAGGATATTAGATTGAGAACATCTTAACCCTGCATAAATTATTTATGATCAAGGTTGGTCTTTACTAGGGCTAAATTGTATTGGATTTTGGATTGCCTGTTATCCCAGGCAAGTCAGGAGTCCAGATTGCACATTGCAGGCTAATTGCCTTTTATGCATATGCTTTTTTGGCTTCTGGCGAATAAACAAATAATAACATTAAAAAAAGACTATGTCATTTGCATACAAGTACTTTTTGGGTAAATCCCTGATGATGTGAATGCTTAACATGATTTGTGTTTTGTGCTTTCAACAGGTGACAAACAATGGTTGGGCAGAAGGTGAATGCAAAGGCAAAGCAGGTTGGTTCCCGTTTGGATACATCGAAAGAAGGGAACGAGTGCTTGCAAGCAAGGTGGCTGAAGTGTTCTAAAGTTTTTCGGATGGGTTGGCTTATGAGCAGAATGTTTTTGTTCTTTTATTTTCTCTGCTTTTTTTGTGTATGCTTTTTCTTTTTATGTACTCAATTATGGGGCGTGCGTTCTTTCAAATAGATGAAAGCATATCCTCCCTTTTGATGTGATATAGATACTAAATTCATTCTGTCTATTGATTGATGTATGAGTACCTTTATTTATTTATTGATTTACTCCATCATCTCATGTGCAACAGCGCAAGTGTATCGAGAATTTCATCCTCTGTCCATTTTTGTTGATAATTCAATAACCCTTTGTTTCTTTCCCTTCTCTTCCTCTTGTTTGTCACATATGGAACAAATGAAAATAGTTTGAATGCTTCACTCCGTTAATTGTTTGTAATTTCAGTTTTCTTTTTCTTTTTAAGATGAATTTCCAGTTGATAAGGAAAACTGAATTGCTGTAATTACTCTTCAATAATAAAAATTTCATCTGGTCTTTGGGTGTTCAACAATTTGAAACTATCGAATTGTTCCAAAATCAACCAATCTTGTGTTGGGGGGTTTGTAGGTTTTGCAATTCAATCTAAAACTATCCGATAATTACAATACCATCTAATTCAGTCTAATGTCACTTAAATTGGAACGGATTGGTTGACTCGTTTTTTACCAAGGTAAAGAAAGAAAAAATTTCATCAATTTTAATCTAATAATAAAAATTTATAGAATTAGATTGGCATGAAGATAGAAGTGAAAAGAAAAGTGTTTTGGTCGTTTAATGTACCAAATATAAGTAAATTTGACCAAATATAATGTTGAGTTTATTTGACCAAATATAATGTTGGGTTTATTTGACCAATAAATATACTATGTCAAAGGTTAGTGTTCTATACACATTTATTTGTCCACATTAGCTAGTACGTGGCAGCTGATGTGGCCATGACATTTCAATTGATGTGACTATGAATAACATTACTCTTTTGTCAAAGGTCAGGTTTAACTACTTGTTTTTTCGTAAGGGTGGGCATCAATTCATCCGAATCAACCCACTGAATTTCAAAGGTTGATGTGACTATGAATAACATTACTCTTTTGTCAAAGGTCAGGTTTAACTACTTGTTTTTTTGTAGGGGTGGGCATCAATTCATCCGAATCAACCCACTGACCAAAATACTCAAAGCCGACACACCCCGAGAGAGAGAGAGAGAGAGAGAGAGAGACCATTTTTTTGGCGAGAGAGAGAAAAGCATTGTTGGCTTAACTCGAACCTCGGCTGCCAACCTAAACACTGAATAACCTCAACCCACTCTGACCGATGGCTATGCGAGCGGTGGCAAGTTGAGCCCATAATCGACCCAAGCCGACTGCCACCCACCCCTAGTTTTTTAGATAATATCACAAATTTAGTTCAGGTTGAGCCCATACTCAGTCGATCCACCTTGCATTTTTTAAACTTGGGTTTTTGCTCAATGTACCTACTATTATTACCAAATATATCCTTGATAACTCAAAAGTTAAACCCACAATTTTGTTTGGTAGGTTACCAACAAACATTTGAAGGTTGTTCGATAAGTAGCTACAGAAACATTGATAAAATGTTCAATAATTGTATACCGATCAATACTCCGGGAAAAAAAATGTTCTCATACTTGAAATTGAGAGAAGGTAAGGAAATAGGTTAGGATTAACATGGATCAAAGGTTTAATCCCTTTCAAAATAAAAAGGATATTACTCCGGGAAACTCGAAACTTGGTAATCAAGCTCAATCAAATATTCCTGGCCGGCTAAAAAAGCTCAATCAAATATTTTCTTAGGACAAAAGACTGCTCAATTATACGCTCAATTTTCTCTTTATATTGGTTGGATATACAATGATAGCGGCATTGTCATTGTCGTATACAAGCATAAAATAACTACATTACTTTGATAGAACAAAGTATTCTAACTCAATCAAATATTAACTCCGAAAAAAAAAAGAGAAAAAAAAAAAAGAAACACAAAGCCTTAATTGTATATCAATGACTGTGCTGAATGGGGTTGAAAGCTACAGCAATAAGGGGACTTTATACTGGATATATAACTGCAGAAGTGTTGCATTATTGCATACAAACATAAAATAAGTACATCAGTTTCATGGAACAAGGCATGTACTTTTGTAACCAGCCATTATGTTGCGGAAATTCAAGAATGCAAACCCTGCACAACAGAAGGAAATGTAGTGGAGTGAGGAGCAAGAAATACTGGGTTTGCTATCTAAAATAATTGAAGATTATTGAACCAGTTATGAATTGTTCTTGTGATGAAACTTACATTAGATTCTTGGGGTGGCAGAGATATAAGCGTAAAGGATGGCAAAAAGAATAATCAACAACACGATCTGCATTCGCAATATGGATTAATCAGTATGTACTTGCTAGAAATTATATTTAATCCGTTCTGTTTTAATTTTCTATATCTAGAAGAAACTCACCAGAGTTGAATTGTAACTTTGCTCACTTTGGATGACGTAAGATTTCCTAATGTGATCCATAGATACTTGTCAGACAATCAATAGAGAAGAATGTTCAATATTCAGATAGGACAAACTAGAAACCATGAAATACCTTTTGCTCAGGACTCCAGATTCCTTGCATGTTTTCTGTACTGCTTCAAGTCTGCTCAATGTTTTTGTTGCATTAGGATCATTCTTGTCAACCTGTAGCCAAAATTTAATTTATTGTGTGAAGCAACTTTGAAAATTACAACAAAGAAAAGGACAAAAAGAAAGTTTGCATGACAATGAAAGCATGGGTGACAACAGTGTAGTTAATAGAAGTGAGCTTTCACTAAGGAACAAAAATAATTGCTTAGTTAAACAGCTTTTATGGTTAGGAAAGACTAAAAGTTAATGCACATTAAAAAAAATTTCATGTATAGCCAGCCCCAGTTAACTTTTTTGTGTTTCTTTTTCCTTTGTAACATATCCTGCCCCATGTTAAAGGATTAAATTTTCCCTGGGATATTTAATAATTACAGACATTACTCAACCATTTTAAACTGGCACAAGGAAAATAATAAACGAGTAATATTTTCCAATGATTGCATCTTTCCCTGATATGAATACTATTGAGCTTTCACATACTACCCACATAACAGGACTTGAGTTGAAGATTTCCCACAGGTAAAATTTGGGGTTATTACCCTGAAGCTATAGAACAGTACCTTCATTGCGATCATGTTTGCACCGGTGTGTCTAGTCAGGTGTTCATACAACAATGTTTTTAGAAAATGGGAAGGTTAAGCCCTTTCAACTGCCACACCTCACTCAAATATCAGTCCCTGATTATCATAACTATATTAATGGCAAGCTCTTTTACATCCGCCCTCCCTGCTCTCTTTAGACTTCTCTATCACAGAAGAGCTAGAAGGCTCAAGACATCTTATTGATTTAATATCTACTTGCTTAGTGATGGAAAATTTAACGTATCCTGCATCAACCATTTAATTCCTTCATTCCAGGCTTTCATGTTTGAAAAAAACTAGTTGGCATACATAATCCAGATAAAACCATACTGGGTCAAGTAGCAACTCAATGCCCATGAACCTGAACTTAAGTCAACTGGATTGAAGTGGATGAAGGTAGTCCTAGGTTCAAATCATGATGCAAGCAAAAAAATATGGTACACAAATTGACAAATTCAAAAGAGTTTATTACAAGGGGAAGCCATGGGTGGGTTAGGGTCTACTCATGTTTGTCTAATTTACAAATCCACTTTACCCGGGGAACCCATTAGAAATTTGCCCCAGTTAGTTTTCAGGTTTCTCGGGTTGTACAAACTATGGGGTATAGTGGGTTGGATGGATTGGAAAAGTCGAGCAAAAGAATAGATAGTAAAATTCCTAATAACTAATATAAGCCAATCTAGGTGGTTGAGCAATAATATTGAATTATCAAACCTAATTCTTCTAAATCAAACAGTTCCATAGAGACGGAGTATAATCCAAACAGGGGAAAAAGAAATATATAAACATAAAAATATATTATACACACATGAATATATAGTAAATATTTTCATATATACAAGTCCCTCATACTGCTTGATTAGAGATTTTTTTCCCGTGTTCCCCTCTTTTAATTCTGGTTCAGAATTTATGTTTGTGTTTACTCAACTTATCAAATATCCTTACCCAAGTTGCCCAAAGTTGGGGTTGGTCAGGTTCATAAATCCAAGCCTTACCCTTGGTTTATTGTAAAGTTAAAGCAGTCTCGTAACAAGCTAATAAATCTTGATTCTAGAAGCATCATACCTTGGACTTTAGAAGGGAAGCAAAATCAAAGAAAGCACCATAGACATCAGCCATTGTTTTTGTTCGGTCAATGATTTTTGCTGTAAGACCTAGAAAACATAAGAATGAATTGAACACTGTTCAGTAAAGAATTATGACAAAGTCACATTGTAACCAATAATTACACCAGCCTCACAGTACTTATTCTATCCTAAACATCACAAACTTCATTTAATGAGCGAGAGGGCCTGCAAATAAAATTAGAGAAAAGACAGAAGTGGATGAAGGGCTGGAAGGTAGAAGACAGAGTCAAATAGTGATCATACTATCTTATTGTCTTACATAAAGTTTTTATCATAAAGTCATATCACAGAGCACTTCCCAAATAAAATATACAATATGCAGTATTAACATGTGCTAGTCATGGACAAGGACAACTTGAATTCTTACAAGACAATATTTTTGCTTCTCCCTCCCTCCCCACACATACACATGCATGAATTCACACACATGTAGATTTATATATGCATGTGTATGCAATTTTATCTTGCCATACTTGTGTTCATTAAATTCTTACAAGACTTTACTCCCCGGCCCTATACACACACATATGCATGCATGAATTCACACACATGTATATTCATGCATGTGTATGCATTTTTATCTTGCCATACTTGTGTTCACTGAATTCTTACAAGACAATATTTTAGTCCCCAGCCCTACACACATGCATGAATTCACACAGATGTAAATCTACAATACATATCATTAAGTCAACCACTAAAAGCTAAAAAGCCTTTACCAGCCATCCATGGCCCTTCTTCAAGCAAAGTTCAACGTCGACTTCAATTATTTTTTTGGATGTGTAAGTAGGTACTTGTGCTAATATCGTTTGGATCAATAATTCATAAGATACTCAACTACAAGTCTAACGCAACTGAACAAGTATTGATATACATGTACAGAAGTCTCTTAACAGTTTAAGCTTCCCCAAATCTCTAAATACTATAAAAAGAATGTTTCTAGGATGAGTTGAAATCCAGTGGCTGACAGTACCTCCCAAATTACCATCTCACGGCACATGCAGACCACCCTTTCTTAAAAAGTCGTTTCTTAACATATGCAATTGTTTTTTGTTTTAATTATTTCAGAATGCATCCAGTTTCAACTGAAATACCATGTTCATAGATTAAAATCTTACCACGCCTCATTTTGACAACACCTCTGAAGACCTCAATGTTGTTGTAGCATACTGCTAGTGTGCCAATTGCCATGATCTAGTAAAAGCAACATGAATCAAATGAGATTCAAACTTCAATAAAAGATCTTTTACTTTGATAGAATCATGGTTAAATAATTAAACTGCACACTATGAAATCAATTAATATCATATTGACATTTGTATTAAATGCAATAAGCTTAGAAAAAAACAGTCCCATGTATTTCTGGTCAATGAAGAGTTCCGACAAGAATTACAAAGGATTTGAGATCAGGAGCAGTCTACACCGAGACCATCAGAGACTTAAAAGAATCAAAAGCTCATCCGGAGAGATATTATTTAGTTTGAATAGGCAAGATATCCTGGAAGCAACACCACTAGATACTGCCACCCTAGCAATTGAATCCAGTCATTCAGTGAATAAACCACACTAACATCTTAAATACATTGACATTTGATAGACTCATAGCATTCTTATAATTCTTAGATCAATATCATTCCACTGGTCCAACTTCCAATCAGTCACAATCAATAGGTTCTTTTATGACTTGTACATAGAGCGGAAGGGCCATTATGGTCCAAAATCATTATGGCGTCACACTATAATGGTGCTGGCATTGTTGTTTTTTCAAAAAAAAAAATGTGGTTAAGGTCCAGTAATTTATGCAATTAATGATGGTTTTTTGTAATCTATGTCATAATAGTTCATAATTCATTATGCAAGTTTCTCAATTTATCCAACCAAGATTTTTATTTGTTCTATAAATACATAACATACACATGTCAAATTATGAGACACACATAAGACCAACAGTTCTGTTAATTAGTTGAGGACATCATCTACCTGAGGGATGGCACAAAATCGAAATATAGCAGGATCTCTTAAAGCAGCCATGTACTTCAAGCAATCATCCATATGTATAAAAGCATTAGTGACCATGTCATTCAAACATTGCAATGCCTTGTCTGAGTTCTCCTCATATTTCAAGTCCTGGGTTGCAATCATTAAAAAAAATTAGATAAGAGTTCTCACTGTGCAGTGGGTGATGCATAAATTATCATATCATCCCACAGTCATGAGCCTCCATGATGATTAGTAATAAAATGAAGCATAAGTCAATGGAGAGGCAAAATGATAGCCGTAAGAAGTTGACAAAACTAGAATTGAAATGAAAAGTACCTCAAGTTTGTTAACATATTTACTCCAGATCTGACGTGGCCAAAACATGCGTGACTTTGGTATCTCATTAATATCCTCCAGATAATCTCGAATAATGTTTGTTTTCTGTAATTTATTAGATCCAAACATTGTAGATTATAATTAAACTATCAAGCCAAATTCATTACAGAGAGCAGAAAGCATTTCTTGCTTCATATATCATTGCTATACCTGAAGAAATAAGCCCATTGAATTTGAGAGGTCATCCGGAGCCAAATCTTCCAAATCAGCAGCATGGAAAAGCTTAGACAAACCTAAGCCAACAAGTCCCGCCACATAGTGGCAGTACTCATCATAGTCATCAACTGTTTCTACCTGCAAGATGAGGAAAAATACATCCAAATCAAATAAGTACACTTGACCTTTCTGCACATTATGCAAAAATTATACTGTTATTACAGCTTTGGAATAAGGAGATGGAAATCTCATGCATGGAAAGATAATTCAAAGTTGAGATATCCTTCTGCACTTCACTACAGAACATGATTCCAAACAAGGATTGTGAGTTGAATATAAGGCTTGAGGTAGCAAAAAAAATTGCGCATGTAATCCCTAATCAATACTAGAATCTTATTATTAGAATGAATGACTCAGCTGTGTGTTAAGTATAAGAAACATGAAAACATCAGAATACATCCACCCTTTCATCCTGCACAATAAATGGATCACAAACCTCCTTGCAGATAAATTTTGCCATTCCTGCACCCATTCTTTTGGTAACATCCTCAATTGCCTCCTGATAACTGAAAAATTAGAATGCAGATTGTTTATGAAAAAGTGTACAGTAGCAATCCAATCACATATGAACGTATAACTGTAAAAGAAAACAAGAAGATGCAAAGAGTTGTTACAACGTGAAGATGAGGCATATCTTATAGATCCCAATTCCACCATGAAATATCTTATCACCTATTAATTGTTTATGAACTATATGTAATACTAAATAACAAAAGTGACATGCCTTTGGATGAGCCCTCACAAAGTAACAAGATGAAAAGATTAAGAAGACTGAAAATATCAGATTATAATCAGTTCATCAAAAGAGAAGCTGCAGCATGAGTTATTAAGAATTGACATAAAACTCCAGTCCAAAAAAGAATTTTCCAATTAATCAAACCATGAAATATACAAGGATAAAAAATTACCCTTTCCCAAGTTCCAGAAAAGCAGTTGAAACATGATGAAACTGATCCATGAGAACTTTGTAGTCCTTTGTACCACCTTAAGACAAACAAGGAGCTAAATGAGCAAGCAGACCACAATTTTCATCAACGTATTAATATGCAAGTATCATTCTTACTAAGGACCTAAAACAATAGTATCTGCACCTTATGTCTTCTTTTGTTTGTTTATTTTTTTCTGGTACAATTCAAACTTTAATCATAATTTCAAACAGATACCAATATTTTCAAGGTATACTCTAATTATAGGTTAAATAAGCGTAAATCTGCTCTCTTACATGTTACTAAGAGTTGCTAGATAACATATTTTAATGTTTGTTCCCCTCTATGCCTTTATATATAATTACTATCTAATTTTGCTTTTTTTGTTACAAGGGAAGGCTAAAGGAGGAGGGGGAATTC
Organism: Purshia tridentata; assembly: GCA_003254885.1. Classification (NCBI taxonomy): domain Eukaryota; kingdom Viridiplantae; phylum Streptophyta; class Magnoliopsida; order Rosales; family Rosaceae; genus Purshia; species Purshia tridentata. The sequence continues at coordinate 8,821 of QANT01002458.1, forward strand.
GAACTCTGGCTTTGGTTGTAGGGGTAAAAGCTCTCAACCACTAGAGCTACAAGCCCCCACATATAATTACTGTCAAATAAAGTCCTATTCTCATCCATTGGATCAAATATGAACAGCTGAGATGCACTATGATGTATTTTACGTACTGAGCATCTCAACCATATCTTTTTTTTATCAAATGGCTGAAAAGCATGTCCATAATTAGAATAAAACTCTATGTGTGTGTGTGTGTGTGTGTGTGTGTGTGTGTATTATCAGAATAAAAAATTCTAAAACCTAATAAGTTATGTATTCTGCAGTCTAGAATATAGGAAGACAGCAAACATGAAGAACGTGGTATTGAAATCTCAACCCACTCACATGAAAAATGCCAGTTGCGATCATAAATGTGACGATGAAATGCTATCAGGATCGGGACTTTGACATCTGTCGCTATGCTTGTATCATCCTCTATATAGATCCATCAGAACAAATTCAATCCATGAGAATACATTGAGTTAATATATTACCACCAAAAGTGGGAAACTGAAGAAAAAAAAAAATTCGATTACTGTACTTGTAACAATCATGCAAGTAATGCACATGAACTAGGAGCAGACTCTGTATCAAAACAGATAGTTTCTGTGTTGGCCCATGTAAAAAAATTTATCATCCAAGTGTACAACTGTGAATAGGTAAGATATATGTTTCTTAGTTTAGTAGGAATACAACGTTATGCAGTCTTTAATTCCTTAACCTGAGGCTTGATAAGCATTATCTGTTAACAATTTTTTCATAGAAATAGTAAGCATTGAGAACTGATTTTGAGTAGTTCCACTTTCCACCGAATGAAAAAATTTAGGTTTTTAAACATCTTACCAAACAAAATATCAATTCTAACAAAAAAAGTAAAGAAAAGAAATGCTTTTGAAACTTCCAGTGTCAATTTTCATATATTCTAGAAATCTCCATTTTCAGTGTCAACTTGGCTTCATTAGAAACTTGGTGAAAGTTTCTAATGAAGCCAAATTTTGGAAATAAGTCATGCAGAAATACTGCGCAAAGCACAACTGCACAAGACTAGAGATTCAAAATAAGACTTAAGATGCAACAAGCCAAATTGAATGTTCAGACACAATTAACACGAAAGTATATAGTTAGCAAAAGACGAAAGAAAACAGTAGCATACCAACAGTGTCTAGAGCTCGAAGAACCAGATAAAATATACAAACCTGCAAAACCACAAAAGTCAACGCTAGAAATAGTCAATAAAAACTAACATAAGATGGAAAATGCAACAAGAGAAACGAAATACACTAGTCCGTAAACACCTTAAGCAACAATTACTAATAGTAATAAACAACAATCACTAATAGTAATAAACAACAATCTCTTCCACAAGAGAACAAGGCCAAACTGAAAGTTATTCCACATCTAGCCTCCAATCCAGTGCATGCTTACTTATACCATCCACCATATTCCAGAAAATACAGAGAAAGACCATCAAAATAAAAAAGCCACTGAAATTCCAATCAAAATACTCACAAAAATTAAATCATCACTAATACATACCAATACCATAATAAAAAATTTAATCATGGTATTAAGAATGTAAGATTCCCAGATAAATCAACAGTCAAGAAAACGATCGATTAAATTCCTATAAACTCACAAATCATCAATCTAAAAAAAGAAAGCAGATACAAAAACCAAAGCTTATACATACGAAACAAGACAACTTACGGCGTTACGGAGCTCAACACCAAGCTGTTGGATAACGAGAGCGAAGCTCCGAGAGACCTTGTGAAGCATGGAATAGCAGAAAGCCCAATGAGGCTCTGAAGGGACCTGCTTATCTATGTTCCTCACAGCCATTTTGAGCTTCAGAAGCGGGTAAATGTCATCTGGGTGTTTCAGCATAGCCGACAAGGTACCCATGTTTGCGAGATCTGAAGAATGCAAATCTCAAATCCCCGAATCTGAAACCTCAGGCAGAGAGACTGAGAAGTGGGAAGTGGGAATTGATTATGGCTTTTTGCCAACTGGGTTTTTGTAAGTGGTGATGATAATAAGAGTGGGCTTGGTCCAAGGTGGCGTCTCCGAATCTTTGAAATTACTTTGGGTTTCTGGAGCGTAAAAAGTCGTTGAACATGAGCCAACATTGTTTGTCCCATTATTGGGTACTAATGTTGTGGTTGGAAATATTTATTTTATGTTTTTCGTGTGTACTGATTTTTTCTATAAAATAAAAAAGGGTTTTTTTTTTTTAATTTGAAAGCTTGGACCCTTGTTTCAATTAGGTATTCAAATTATTATTATTTTAAATGCTAAATATACCATATTAGAGAGGTAGTACATAAGAAAATATGAAAATATAATATACCTAATATTTTTCTTAATAAATTATATCAAAATTAAATATACTTTAGTCGATTGAGATTTGTAAATAGTTTAAATTGACTCTAAAATGCAAGGCACATGACTAAAATCTCTTATATTATTGAACAAAAGTCAAATTATACAAACAAATACTAAGTCAAATTATTGGACAAAGTAAAACTTGGAAGTGTAAAATTGAGATACTAAACGAGACAATTGTCAAAATATTTTTACCAAAAGTTAAAACAAAATCTATAAAGAAAATAATGGAGTTGAGAATTGAAAGGGACCGAGTGACAGCCAAAGAGCACAAGGGAGTTTATTGGTGGCAATTTTATATAATATATGGCACATAGTTTTGTTCAATTTTAAGTTTTTTGTGGGAATTATTTATTATTTTATGTTTAGACTAGAGCCCGATTTATTTGACGAGATCAGCGAAAAGGAATATGCTTTTCCACTTTGACTTTTTTGGGTGATTGATAGATAAGTCCCAAATGAAGAGATCATACCCAAAACAGTACATGCAATTTAAAAATAATTTTAATTGAAAAGATGAAATTAATTTATAGATAATGATTAATAAGTTCACTTTACAACCCTTCATCATAAATCAAGTAAAATTAATATGAAGGACAATATATTTAAGAGTTGAATTTATTAAAATATTACATTGACTATCAATTTCAAAAATTTAAAATTAAATTGAAATAAATAAATAAATGTAAAACAGGACTTTTTTATTTTGGCCAGGGATGTAAAACAGGACCTTGAACATTAACTTAATGTAATTTTAAAATCTAAAAATCTGTTTACTTTTTCCCTTCTTTGTTTTTACTTTGACCTCAAGCTCATCCGTACGCTATTACTAATTCAAAGAATTCCCTGAGAGTTAGAATTTGCAAAATTCAATCATGGAAAGTGAATAATAGAATTTGAAAAATTCAATCATGGAAAGTGAATAAATTCTATAATAACAAGTATATATTATTAGAGGTTCAATTTCCAACAACCTCGTTCATGGAAAAAAAAAAAACATATTAAATGGTACTATATTCACCTAGCTATTTACCTCATGTGGTCGTGGTTTGTTTGATTAATCATTATGAATGTTACGGGACCAAATTAATATCTCAGCCTGCATTAAGTTCAAATTAATCATTATTCGATCATAAATCATGCATGCATGTTGAAAGTGTAGGAGGAGTGACGTTAAATTGAAGGAAAGTGACCTACAATTTGTTAAGAGTACGTATGTAATATCTTATACTGTAGATATGTAAAATCTTGTTCTACAATTTATAAAATCATAGCCCTCTTTACTCATTAATCATTATTAATTGGTGTTATGTTGGAGCTCTAATTTTTTTCATGATATCAGAATAATTAAGCAATGCACATGAGGCCTATAGTCACACATATTTTTACGTCACTCAAAATTAGTTATATATTTATTTTAAGTAATATATCACACGTACAATTAATAAGGTTAAGCTAGTATATTTATTTTAAGTTATTTATATATTTTTATTTTGCATGTACAATACCCAAGTCTGTACAATGATTGACAGAGAAAGCCTAGTCTGAAATATTCATTGACGGAGATAGACTTGGTTTGTATCGATACGTAAAGCCTATTTGAGCTAAATGCTAACCAAAACAAACAGGGCTTTATTACTTAATTAAAGTGTAGTTATGGACTTATCTAGGACATATTAATTAGCAGACGTACAATTAATAAGGTTAAGCTAGGTATCATGCATGTCTAATCAACTTAAGTTTGCTAGGTTATAAACCATTAATTAACATAATTAAGGCCACATAACTAGCTACTAATTACACTAGTATGAAGATGTCTAAGAGCATCTCTAAAAGACTCTAGCAAAATCACTCTTC
>QANT01002460.1:0-28579 GCA_003254885.1 Purshia tridentata
GAGTCTTGAGTTTTGATGTTTAAAACCACTCTATTTATTTTATTTTTGGAGAGTAGCACAAAAATGGCACAAAAATGGCCCAAATAGTCCAAGAAATAGCCCAAAATGTAAGAAGAAAAATTTGAAAATGGGCCTAATGAGAGACTCGGTCAAGGCCCAGTCCGGACCGGATCGGACCGAGTGGGCCGGTCTACCGGACTTTCGGTCTACTGGAATTTCGGTCCGGTCTCGGACTCCAAATCAAGCTACCGGAAACATCCGGTCCGGTCTTCGGTCTCCCCAATTCCGGTCCGGTCCGGTCCGATCCGGTTTCCCACCCCTACAACAAACAAATAAGTTGGGATTTTTTTGGTTTGGTTTAGGTTTCCTCAAAGAAATCAACGGTAAAAGGTGCATGATATGTATTTTCTTAAGTACAATTAAATTAGATTAATTGTTTTTTTTCCTCCAACACAGCATTATTCATGTTCTTGTTCAGTTGTTCTTTGAGATTTTTTTTTTTGGCTAAGAATAACTTGGTCTCCGATTCTTATAGATCGAGTATAAAGATCATAAGTTTTGGTAACAAGTAATTTTTGCTTAGGGATTTTTGCATTTTAAGATTAATATTTATGTCCTGACATTTTAGTTATATCATACAAAAATGTACGAAAAACGTTAGTACATATATATGAGTTAGCTAATGTTTGATTCAAATAAGGTTATTTTAAAGAATAAAAATAAAATTTATAAAAGAATAAAAATTCTTTAAGGCTATGTGCCTATTTTTAAATCCAGATGTTATATGAATAAGAGGAGAGTTCGAATTCAAATGTATAGAGAAAAATATTTGTAAAATCTTTTAATTTTAGAACCATTTTTAAAAAATATAGATTAACCCAAAGTCACCAATAAAATTAAAAAAATATAGAACCATTTTTAAATGTAAAATCTTTTAATATAAGAAGTTGGAGAAAATTTGTTATAAAATTTTTTTGGTGCGAAAAGTTCAGAGTTAAAAATTTGGGTTGAGTAGCCCAAAATCTCACCCAAGTCCTCAAGCCCAGCCCAGTGACCAGTCCTCCTGCCTTCTACTTCATCTTCGTCTCCTTCATCTTTCTCTTTTGGCTTCTCAAGTCCGAAGCCAAATCCACCGAAACACTCCCACCGAAACAAGCCCCTTTATTCTTCTTATTCATTCTTCGATCTTATTCAATCTGCTCCCATCCTCCACTCACCCTTCTTCTTCTTCTTCTTCTTCTTCTTCTTCTTCTTCTTCTTCTTCTTCGGCCGAATTTCTCCCAATTTGGCACAGGCATTGACTGAATTTCACCCTCTTTTTTTCTTTTCTAGGGTTTAATATCTAATCCGTTTCAATTTCTAACGCAGTGTTAGGGCTTGTGGCGGTGATAACTGTTAACCACATCTTTGAGACTTGAGATGCTCGAGGTTTGCAATCGCCGTCGAGGTTGAAACGAAGACTTTCGGGTAAGTAGATTTGCTTCTGACGATCACCCTAAACAAATGTTTGGAATTTGAGGTTTGTAGTATTCATTGGGCACGTTGGGCATTTAAACTGGGATACAATGCCAATTTCTAACCCAATAATTGCATCCAAACGTGGATTCATGGGTAACCAAACAGAGCTTTGAAGTTCTAGGTTTACTTGCTTAGCTATTTTTCTACATGACACAGAATTTCAGAAGAATATATGAATTTGAACAAGTTAGTATTTTTTTTTGCTTCTGAACCTTTTTTATTAGTTTATCATAGTTGGAAATTTGTTGGGTCATCCTCATTTTGTTCAATGATTTTTTGCCTGTGTGAATTCTGTGTTTGGTTATCTATCTCTTGTCTTATCTGTCTTTTGGCCTTCTCGTGTCTGGATATATTTCTTTTAAATAATCCGTCATTAGAACTTATTGTTTTCAGTTCATCTACAGGAGTAGAAGAAATTTAATCTCATAATTGCATACTTCAGTTGGAAAATATAAGCCTACTTTTTATTAGGTCGCAAGACATCCAAGGAAGAGAGTAACAGTAGGGTGAAAGATGCTTCAGATCCGGCTTAAGAGTGTTACACCCACAGAGTGTACTGCAGGGGTAAAATCCTTGCCAGCGGAGACTGTGACAGTTGCATGCCCAGACCACCTTGTCCTTGCTGATCTTTCTGTGGCAAAGGGCATTGGTGCAGCAACCACTACTACTCTCATCAAGACCATAGGTCGCAGGTCCCGTCGCCAGCTTGGTGAACGGGTCCACTTTTGTGTTCGCTGTGACTTCCCAATTGCTATCTATGGACGCCTGGTATGAACCGACTAAATATTTCTTTCCACCTTTGCCGGTTGCTTTTAAACTTATTTTCTTTCAAAGTTCTCCTTTCTTGTGAATATTTTTCTCATCTGGGCTTGGTTTTATTTGCATAATTTAGTCTTTGGTCTTTTAGATGCTCTGGAAATGAATGCTAAAGTTAAGTCTTCAATTGCATGATATGGATCTGTTGTATATTAACTAGCTTGTGTTCTTGCAGAGCCCTTGTGAGCATGCCTTTTGTCTGGAGTGTGCTCGGAGTGATTCAATCTGTTATCTGTAAGATTTCTGAACTTTACATAGTCAGATTAGAGCATCAATCTGTTATCTGCAAACTTGTTCCTATTCTTTCTCCCAGTTTAGATGTGCAAGGATTTTCTTGGGCTTGTAGTATTGTATTGTAGACTTTGTCATAATCTCCAATAGTCCTCAGACTTTTGCATGTTTACTAAAATTATTTATCTATAATTTGAGGCTTGGTACTTGCAGCTTAGATCACTTCAGTGTCTAATTTGATGAAATATTCATTTGAGACTTAACAATGTACAAATGAGGAGTTGAAAGAGATCCATGGTTATTAGATGAACTATCAAAGTACAATATATCTAAGAAATAATGAGAGACCAGTTTATAAACTACTGCAAAATAATTGCTTCAAAACAATGTGAATGCATTTCAAATGCAGAGATTCTTTTCATATCTTGTTGGTGAGATTATATATTTTTTTACTGGATGACTTCACATTCAATTATAATAGCACTCTGCCAATAATTTGGTCTGAAATTGTTGATAATGATAAATGATAAGATTGTATTTTCTTGATAAAGAAATATTAGAAATAATTGATGAATGATTTGGACATCTAATTTTCATGATTTATGTTACAGTTGTGACGAGCGCATCCAGAAGATTCAGACAATCAAAATTATGGAGGGGATCTTCATTTGTGCAGCCCCTCACTGTCTCAAATCTTTTCTGAAGAGGAGTGAATTTGAATCTCATATCCACGAGAGCCATGCTTACCTTCTTCAACCAAATGCGGAGAAAATGGATGGAAATGAATCAGAAGCCCGGGGTTTTAAACAGTGTACAGTATCTGAGTCCACTGCTCGTGCTCCACCAAGGTCAGTCTTTTCTCCTGGTTCAAATTCCCAACTCCATGACCGTGACGACAAAGCTCGTCTTCAACAACCTAGAGAACAATCACTTCCAAGGCCAGTCATGCAGCCCAGCCCAGCCCAAGCTTTTGGGCAAGTTCAGAATAACCCAGTAGAACTCCAACCAAACAGCAATCGACCCCCAGGCTTTGACAGGCCTGGTCCCCAAAATCTCTTCCATCAACAAAGTTTTGATTCACCAGGTGCTCCGATGCAGGAATCTGGCCAGTTTTCAGATAAGCAGCAAGGAATTTTATCCGAGACTCCCTTTTCTGAGTATCCACCCATGCATTCCATTCAGCCTCCCAATTATGCAGTTCCGATGAATTCCAATCCAGTTAGGATGCCCTCCCTTCCATTTGGCTATCCTTTCCCAGTTGATGGATCTCAACCATTTTTTAGTGCTCCTTATGAGATTGCACGACAGGATTCAGCACCAGAGGTGGGAACAGAACAGGGGTCATTATTGGGTTTTCCCCCAGGTTCAGATGGGAGCATGAATTTTACAGCTAGTTATCCACAGTCTTGGAATTCTGGACAGGCTGGTGTGCCTTTTGAGTCTGCTCCAGGAGGTCAAGGAACTGCTGATGGTTTTTCTAACTCGTCAGATTCTCAAGGAAAAGCTGCATTTTATCAAGGAGAATATGGACGGAATCCAGGTGGTATGCCTTTCAATCCTCCGCATATGACCAACAAAGCAATGGAGTCAGTGCAGGGTGGTAATTCAATGGATCCAAGGGATGGCAAAGGTATATTAGCACCACAGCCCTTGCCACTTCCTCCACCTCCTCCGCCCCCACCTCACATGTCACAGCTCAAACGTAAATTTTATCATGGTGATACAGGTCGAGATGGACAGGGCTAGGGCTGGCAACTTGAGAACCGTGATAACTACGGTGCTGGTAGAAAAGATTTGTTATTTGTAATTTTCCCTCTTATTTTTCCTCCCTGAACTCATTGCTGTCATTATTTGTTTTTCTGGCTCAGGTTTTACTTAATATATGTTAGCAAATTGTTATCGTCACTAGTGATCAGCATGGTAGCTGCGCTGGTAATTTTGCAAATGGGTGGAATTGATATTAAAAATTTCATTAAAACTTAGTTGTGAATAGACATCCCTTGAAATTATCATGGTTATGGTTTATCAAATTGACAAGGGTGCATGTTTTGAAGTCCATGTGGAACAAGGAGAAACAGTATAGCAAACATTGACAAGGGTTTCAACATTGCTTTTTCCGAATTGTACATACAGTTCTTTTCTGGGTTTTCCTTTTTTCTTTTATTTATTGAAATGATGCATGGGAGAACCAATTCGTATGGTATAGCAATTCTTTGTATTAGATTACAAAACTCATGACACTTTTAACAGGACATTTCTGCAATATTTCTCAGATAATATCTCCTTGCAATTTACTTACTCAAAACTAAATTGTCTTGCGTGGCATAAAAATTAATAATTTGGGGAAAAAGCAAAAAAAAAAAGAAAAAAAAGAAAAAGGAAAGGATTAACAGAGAGGAAGATATCATTTTGAAAGTAAACAAAATAAGAAAAGAAATCAACCACACCCCACCACCTTAGCACTCACATGGCCTTGACCCCAATAGGAAAAAAAAAAAATTTTAATTGAGTCAAGAGAGAGAGAGAAATCAACTTAGTTTTTTCTTCTCCAGAACACAGTTCTGAAATTTGTTCACATACTCTTCATCTAGTTTGACATACAATTGCAGCAATTTCCTGTACCCCATGATGACATACTTGTCCACATAATCTTCAAACCTCTCATAGAGAGCTGGAATTGTTAGAACCATAACAAGACCTGCCACAAAAGAAAACAAAAGAATCAACTCAAATTTCAGCATTTGAAACTGGTGCTGTCTTTAATCCACTTTGAGAAATGTAACTTACTGGTGTATCCCAAAGTAAGGAAATCAGTCAAGCCACCAACAAAATAAATCAGCAAGAGGAATGCAGCTACTTTGAAGAACAATCTGGAGTCCTTACCCAAGGAAATATTTCGGGAAATCAAGAGAAAAGCATTTACACGAATGCGGATGATAGCTGCCACTTCATTTACCATTTCTTCTGATAACTGCAACTCAGGCAGGGGTGGAGCTGGTCTGTTCACAAGGAAGGAAGGCACAACTGAGTCATAAGTTTTTAACACATCAGCAAGAAGGAAATACGTATTTGATTATGCATGTTGACAATAAAATGTTCTAATCATTCCAAGATCCAATAAAATGTTCCGATAAAACCTGTAAGAGATTAAACATCTTTGGCTGAGTAGCAACTATCAAGATGAGGATAAAATGATGCACCAAGTTTAAAAGTTTTAGCAGTGTGTGCGCTGAATCAGAAGATTGGAGATGATCAAGTATAGTCACCTTCTGGATTGTCTAGAGCTCAAAAGTGTATTCTCCAATCATCCTAGCCATGCATTCAAAATTTGACATTATTTATAACAACAAACAAATTTACGAGAGTTCATCAAGAGTCTCTAACAATGAAAGCTTTGCATCTGTGGCTTTGTAGTTATTTTGGATGAAGAACGAAAAGTTTGCATGAACTGAACAAATAATCAAGGAATTCAATCGTAGAACAGTTATTACTAAAAAAGGAATCATGATGTAAAATCCAGGAAAAGAAGTTTAAATCACGATTGTCAAAAGTTCAAAAAGGCACCAATAACATCTAGTTAGCCAAGAAGGCAAGAAGCACAATTTTCTTTTACCGGTTAAGAATGGCTGCAGATTTAGCCCAGAGAAAGAGAATGACCATCAGGAGGAGAAGAACACTAGAGACGAGAGAGAGCAGGGTATAACCAGACTTCTCAAACACCACCCAAGCAGCTACAGTTACTACCAGTATCCATATAGTCAGATTTTTCTGCCTCCAAAGAATCACATCTGCAACTGTATAACCAGAAAAGCATGGATTATTAGACCCATAATTCATAAATCCAAAGTAACTAAATCAAAATTTTTCATTAGATCAAAGACCAAGTTTATCAAACTTAGATTGAACTCTGAAGCATGTTTTAGGGGTGAACTGAAATAGAGGACTCCAGTATCGTATGACAATTTGAATAAAACTTCGAAACTTTAAGAACTGAAAGAGCAGAACCCATGATCAAAAAGTAGGAGAGATTCATAAAAAGTGATGAACATGACTCACCAAAACCTCCCCCTAGGATCTCATGAATGGTACTTTGCCTGCAAAACATTCGTTCTGATGAACCCATTTGATACAAAACCGAAAAATCCAACCTGGAATCCAGTTCAGATCTCTAAGACCCAAAAAGCAGGTGGCTTTGAGATGATCTTCAGTAAAAGAGAAACAATGGGTTCTCTTGGCCCTTTTATACAACTTTTCTAATTCTTCTGTGTCCCATTTATATAAAAATGTATATAAATGGAATTATGTATGACTGTTGAAAGGTGCGGTTGGTGGTCACAGACTCAGCTTCCAGCCTAAAAGCGTCATGGCCTCTCATGGCTTTTTCTTGCCTTTTTTTTTTCTTACAAAATGTACAAAGAACGTATATCTTCCTTGAATTCTATGACACAAACAATTATTATTTACATAAAAATACAGAGAGACTAAGGAAAGAAAGAAATTCCTTCGATGAATGAGTAAGCTGACCACTATACTGCTGCTCCGGTTTGCTGCTTTTCTTACCGTACCACCTCCGTGTCTCCTTCTTCACTCTTCGGTGAGCCCAACATTTAAGGGTATTACTGTCTTTTACAGAATGTTGCCTTTGTTTTTAAGCTTATCCAGAGGATCTTTCGAGGGTATTATCGTCCCCACAACTTCGTTGGTCAGCACTTGTGGGGCCAGATTGTGACCGGGGCCGTGTTGGTCGGCGGTAAATACTTGATGAGTTGATTCCTTCAAGCACCTCAGAAAGTCAGAAGAAGGATGCACATCAAATTTATTTAATATAAATATTAAATATTTGATAAACTTTAAAATGTTCTTAAATTTCATTTAACATTTTTTGTAAATTTTTAGGCGTTTTTCTGCTATTTTTTTTTTTTAATGTATAGAAATTATAACTACATATTTAACATATACAATATTACTCATTTTAATATCATACCACATACCACGAAGTGCAAACTTGGAGTAGGAATGAAATGATGGAACATAAGTAGTAGTACTTTTAATTCTTATGATTACACAGCAATGAAGAAAGAACAAATTCATGAACCCCCAACATTTTGAGCCCATAAGAACCATTACCAGAGGTCAAAAACTGTAAATATCTAATAAAAAAGCAGGGAAGTTATTTCTTCCAAGTTTTTACAATGAGTTTAAATTTCGGAGTTGACAAAGTATGGTGGAGATGTATATGCTGCAAAGTACAATGACCATGCGCCAAGGATGTAAGTCAACTATCTAACCTGACAAAGATCATTTTCCTCAACCAGGAAACATAAAATCCAAAAAATAATGTACTTTTCTTTTGTCAAGCAATTTTCTCTTTGCCGTCTGAACTTTCATTCTGAGGGTTGCCAGCGCTAACATTGGCCATGGCTGAGGAAGAATCCATAAGACTGGCAGCTATTGCATTCTTTAAGTCCTCATCTTCCATTTCTGAAAGCAATACCGCTTCCTCAGTTGACAGAAATTGATCTGATGGTTGTCGAGCCCAATTCGTTCTCTGAGGTGGAGCATTATTTGTGGAGTTGCAGGATTTAGTTATCCTCTCAGCATCTTCAGGTGAAAGCCACTGCCCATAACCATTCGAAGCTTCAGAGGATGATATGGGACACTCTTTTGGGAAGTTTCCTCTCACCAGGAAAATGCTCCAACCAGAACCTTTTAGTGTGTCCAAATAGGCTGAAAGGTAAAACTTTGAGAGGTGCAAAGGGGCTGCATACAGACTGTCAAAATTATACCACTCTCTGTTCACTTTCCTGATACAGAACCAATGATCATGTAAATGACAGATAAATGCATTTTCCAGCTCAGGATCAATCTGGGCAGGCTCTGCAACTGGAGAATCAAGGGGGATGACCTGCAGATCCCAAACTTCTAATGCCTTTTGTAGAACCTGCAAATGAAAACTTCAATGGTTTGTCAAATCATGGAAATTCTGGCATCTCTTGTGGAGCAATAGTCATGCTGGAAAAATAATGAAAGTGCAAATCTAGCATTACAAATTAAATTAAATGAAAAATAACCAACTATAAATTTTTCTTTATAATCCACTTCCCGACTTATTTGGTTCCCACCTCCCCTTTTTTAAAATCCATCATGAAACCACATAATTATAAGTCCAACCAAACATGGATTTCACATGAAGGGAAAAGATAAAGCTATGCAACTAAAGAAATTTCTTAATTTTGTTATTATTGTTTTGCAAATGAGGTCTTATTGACAGTAAAAGTCAAAATCCTTTCATATATAAGGAAAATCAGAAGAGGAAATCATAGTGTAGGTTACAAAAAGGCCGAGGTAAATTATTTGGTCTTCTATGAGGTAAATCATAGTGTAGGTTACACTTACATTTTTTTAGAAAAATCAAATTATAGGCATAAAATATATAAATAAATAAAATAACTTAAAAACAAGAATTTTCAGTCTACACTTTAAAAGTTTCATTTACCAAAGCATCATCATCATTATCATTAATACACATTAGACAACTATGCCCCTGAACTCTTTTATAACTAATTCAAAACATCACATTACACTATAATAATCAATTATCAAGTTCATTGCCCTACTATCAGCTCTATCGAAAACAAGCATATGACATGCTTACGTTGATCAGCATTTGATCCAAGGCATACTTGCCACCACAAACCACTCCAAGAAGAAACCCAATTATATAATAATAAATTACAAAAACCCTTCTTGGAAGGCACTCAAAGAATAAAGGGAGCAAACTACTCCTCCTTATAATAATATAAATATTTCAGAAGGACCTAATCTATTTATCTAAAAGCCAAATTGCAGGGCTTTTCTCACAGTAATGATGGAAACTAATAAAAATCCCAGGAGGAGAAATAATACGGAAAACCAAATGAAGAACATTATTTCTCTGTAAAAGCGAGCAGACACTCAGTAGAATCAAAATGTTAGACAAACAAAGTTTTGTTCTTCCTCCAGTTAACTCAAAAGTTAAAATTCGAAAACCCATTTAATCGGTGTAATAAAAATTTTCATCTCACTGATTCATACGATAAATAACAAACTGATCCTGTAAAAGGGTTACTAATTCTACAATAAACCAGTAAAAGAAAAACGTTCAGACTAGTTATTACCTTTCTGTCAAACTCACTCAGCAGAAGAAGACAAGCAGAAAATTTAAGCAGGTTTGCGTGAAATGAAAAAGTCTATGCAATATTTACAAGGAAGCCAATAGTGAAAGCAATCACCTTGAAGGCAATGCGAGAGTTCCAAACAGAAAAATCCAAACTTTTCTTATAGACAGATATATGAATTGGAATTGAAATTGAGATTAAAATGGGAACCTGAATACTGAAATCGCCGTCCAAGGAGACGTTGTGGGACTCCTCGGCGAGAAAATCGCCGGCGGCGTGGGAGCCACCCTCGACGAGCATCATCTGGCGCTCCTTGCGATCGAGATCGGAGGCCAGCGCCGCCAAATCGAATTCGGAGAAGAACGGCCCCTGTAACACCGTATTGACGCAGTGCACCGCGCAGAGCTTCGACTCTTGTACCTCGTGGTACAACATCCCTCCATTGCTCGCTCCTTCCATTATCAATCTCTCTCTCTATCTCTTTCAGAGAAAAAGGAAAACCCTAGATTCTGTCTCTGTGTTGGTAACTTGGTATTGGTATATTAGGTAGGGGGTGAAGAATTGAAATGAAGATGAGCCTGTGAGAGGATTGATGCTTAAACGAGAAACAATGAGATGAATGAAATGAAAGGTATATTATATCGGCTCTTTTTCTTTTTTCTTATTTCTCGTTATGGAAATATTTACGTTTTTTATCTGTCTTATATGAAAAATAAAATAAAATTAAAAACACTTTTATTTAATTATCTATGTGTCTGTGAATGTGATTTGCTTGACGTATGAGTCACCACGTGCAAGGACGCGCGAAGACAAGGTTTGTTCCTTTCTCACCTTCTGTTTGTGTTCAGGCTTTTATTGTTTGGTCGCTTCTCTTAAAGGGAAAGATACCTTACCTTACCATACCAAATATATGCATGTTCACGTCTACAAAGATCCAGTTACCCGGAAACAACGAACATATCGAACATTAAACCCAGAAAATATAATATAAACATGGTCATGATGATTTAAAAGTACGGCTTTTTTTTCCTTTTTTTTTTCTCTCTGTTTTAAAAAATGCCAAGATTTAGATTTTACCAATCAATCAAAACAAATCATTGAGAAATCATAGAGAAGTTGTATGCATTTCGGACCTTCGGAATTCGTAACCAAATCAAATCATATGAAAATTGGTTGAGAATGTCTTATTGAACTACCAAGTTAAGTTTATGGTATTTTTCTCTACTTTGTTGGAAGAATTCTCAAGTTACTAGTTTAGTGCAGTGCAATTGAAACTAAAAAATTAATTAATCAATTAGTTTATAAAACATACAAAACTACAATATCAATCTTTTTAATTCTGTATCTTTGTTGAATACAAGTGGAAAATGCATCATACAAGCAGATCATAATGGTTCCTGCCACTGTACAGGAGCCTCACAACCTTCCTGGGCTTTCTGTTTATAGAACCTTTACTAAACTCGCTTCCATATTCTGCAATGGGAATGAAACCAGAACCCCATCCACCCTTTGTGTGCTGCAATTAATTTAAACAACAGATTACAACTACAAAGACTATAAGTAGAAGTCACAGCACAATGCCACAATCTATTGACTGAAGGGAAAACATGCTGCTAAAATAGATATAAAATAGCTACCAAGAATCTCCACCTTTAAACCTATATCAGCTAGCCAATGTATAGGTGGAAAAAATGAATGATGATAGTCCCTTTACAAACTGCTAGACAAATCAGTAATTTGGAGCTCTTAGGTCAGTTCTGAGTATCTCAACAGTGCAATTATAAAGACTAGTAGACTACTAATGGCTTACTGGAGTTTATTGACATCAGAAATTGAAATTTGTGAACATTCATATCAGGAGATCATAACCTTTTCCCTGTTAATTTTTGTGCCCCCAACTCTTAGCAAGTCTTTCATGCTATGGCATCATATTCTCTCTTTTTTTCAAATATTACAGAGCAGAGGCACGTACACCCTAATTTTATCAACTAGTAATCAATCAATATGACTCTCACTTTCATCCTCTTGAGAGTTTCAGTGCCTACTTCCCTTGTAAAACCCATTATAATTTTCATAAGGTCTAGCACCTTATATCAATCAAGGCCATCCCTATTCCACTTGTCACTTACATTCTGTGGTCCAATTTGGGAAGAACGCCTATGACATATGAGCATTTCCTTAAATGCAATACATCCTTATTTTCTTTGCTATCTCCTTCTCATGGCCTAGATAGACCAACTTATTAATGCACTAAGTAATACCTGATTATGTCATCAATGGGATGCACCAGCCGTTTATATATGTGACAATCATATTCATCCTTCTATTTCACCAAATACCTACTTAAAAATTAAGAAATGCATTTTTTTTTTATTACAAAAATTCTGTTTTGTAAAGGAATTTCAACATGACCCCCAAAACATTAGAAATATTCTTTTTTGGGCAGAGTCTTACCTCTCAAACTAAAAAGATACATTGGCATCAACAAAGATAGACTTTACAGTGAAAAATATACCTCATTCTCTGGTATGTAAACCATGATTGGCTGCCTACACAACTTTGAAAGCACCTGCATAATGGAAGGTCATAGGTCACACAAACACAGAGAGAGAGAGAGAGAGAGAGAGAGAGTCAAATTCAAAAATCACAGAAACAACAGAGAGAAAACAAATTATAGCAACAAATATGTGTGAAATTGTACTTCTGTTCTACTACACAAGAGTAAAGATTTTGACATTCACAGTCCAAATCCATGCTAATTATAAGCCATCTTCTTCTGCATTTGGTTTAAAACACTAACTTCCACCTTATGGAAAATCTCATATTCAGGGACCAAAAGCCTTTAGTTGAAGGCTATATTCTCATATAATGATTAGTTAACTTAAGATACCACCTACGCAAAATAATACTACTTGATTGATAATACCTACAGTTGACAATCCGATAATACAAACTATATAACACATACTATGAAAAAATGAAAGAAACAAAATAGAGGTTGAAGAGTGGGATGCAAAATACACACATACATAAATATATAAATTAAAAGTACTGACCAGGAGCTCTGATTCTCCTCCCCAGAAATCTGGTCTTTTAATACGCTGGCAGTAACTATGGAAAAATATTTACAGATTTATTAGATTAATTTCCATCACAGTAATTTCCACCATTAGATTAATTTAATAGAGGTTTACCGTTTTAAGGATTCGTCAACAGTAATTGCCACCAGAGCTGCTTCATACTTGGCGAGTTCTTCGTCATTTTCACATATAACCTCCTTCACAGCCATCCGTAGTTCGTCTATATTTTCAAAGTTCGTCTTAGATATCATAGAATGAAATAAACACAATAATGCCAAGGATTTTTATCAATTAAGCTATATATTCTTGAAATCCACATTGAAAATTAAGAACTTTTATACATATCCAGCAATTACCTGCATCATCTTTCTCTTCCCTTGGACTAAGAGCAACCCCTTTATTAAAAGCCATTCCTTTGACCTGTTTAAGATTTTAGAGTGAGAAACAGAGAGAGAGAGAGAGAGAGAGAGAGAGCATAATTAATAGTTTGTAAATCTCAACTAAACTAGATGTACAATTGTCAAATACCAGGGCACGAAATAGACAGCGTCCGTCACCAGTAACTTTCTGGACGGAATAGCTTTCGAATTTCCTCATGGCCGACGACCCTCTGCCTCTGTCAAAAGAAAAAGGCACGCAATTAAGGTTTATGAAATTATACACAAATATGCAAATGTTAAAGAATATAGTGTGAAAATTACAGTGACGGTCCAATTCTAGCAAAGAATCGGTGGCTGTAGTCTCCAAACAACGCTGTGGAGTTCGCCTGAAAATTCGAACTTGAAATTGAGAGAACGGGGGAGGAGACGAGCTCGAAGTGAGCGGTTCCATTCTTCAGCTGCTCGAGAACAGCCTCTGCCGCACCAGACACATATGAAAACAAATATAGAATGAGAGTGAGAGTGAGAGTGAGAGTGAGAGTGAGAGTGAGAGTGAGAGCAGTGAAGCTTGAGACAAGACTGAAGAACAGCCTCTGCCGCACCAGACACATATGAAAATAAATATAGAATGAGAGTGAGAGCAGTGAAGCTTGAGACAAGACTGAGATTACCGTTTGAAGGTTTGTTGTCCGCCATGGAAACTCTGCCGAGGGACGACGACGACCGTGGAGTGAATGTGAAGCGAACAACGGATAAAGCAATTAAGAAAATGAGTGTACGCGAAACGGCGTCGTTCTGGTAATGTAAGAAACGGAGTCGTTTAGATCGAGGAGCAGGACGGAGGCAAGTAGGCAATTCGGTTATAAAATTTGTGAGTCCAATTATGGAAAACAGGGTCTTTGTAGTTTAAGATCCGATTGGTTACTTCGTATCATTCTCATTTTTTATTTGTGTTTTTAATTAAAATAGGAAAAGAGAGAATCAACTAGTCGTTTGGACTTTCTGTAGGAGCTTTTTCTGTCTTTGAGTAGTGTGTGATGGTATTAAATTTCTTGCATGTTTTAATAATAGGAGGGAATCAACAAGCCTTAGCACAATCTGGAAACCACCACCTAACCAAACCAAACTAAACCTAAGAATTTCCATTTCCATTCACTTCACGCCATCTCCCACTAATTGGCGCCGGCACAAGCTGCTCCATATTCTTGCCCATGCTTTATGGCCATAAGCCTATTACACCTCCTTAATTAGTTAGGTGCAAGTCTTGTTTGGTAAAATAGGTTGAATGGTAACTTTTTAACATGACTTACATGCCAAATAATTGCATTATTTGTGTTATAGATCTACCAAATTAGTCAAATTTATGATCTAAACATTTAGCGGTTTCTTTGATGTTATTTAAGATAAATTAGAACTTGTAGCTCCAAGGGTTAAAAATATTATTCATATACTAGCGTCAGTTCATCATAGTAAGAGTATAATAATTAGTTGGATTAATAAGGTGAAAATCAAAGAAAGGAGAGGAGCCCTAGGAAAGTTGCCATTGAAGGCATCGAGTGAAGTCACGTGCACAAGAGGAAACACACGTGCCAGGACGAAGAACAAAGCGAGGCAAGGTAGCAAGAAAGGCTATATTTAACTGCCCAACCGAAAAAGATGGCTCTTTATAACTCACCTCTTTTCCCCCCCTCCAACTCACTCATAACTCGTACGTCACAAACATAAGAAGTATCGCCCAACACACACTCTCTCCAAACAAAACCCCAAAACTCTGTCTGTCGCTCTCTCCTGACGATCTCCACGAAGCGCCATCTCTCTCTCTCTCTCCCTCGCATTGCTTAATAACACTCTCCTTCCTCCCTCCGGCCCATTCTCTTCACCAAGCAAAGCGCTTTCGGATCCTTTTCGCTCTTAGATTGATCTCGATTCCTTTCTCCACTACTACCGGTAAACTTCCTCATTTCAGCTCTTTTCTCCAGAAATTTTTTTAATTTCTTAATTGGAATGCTCGAATTAGGTTTTGTTTCCTGCATGTTTGTTTTGCTTTTGAAATGATAGAGAATTAGCTCAGATACTTAGATTGTTTCGGCAAAAGTTTTACTCTTTGCTCCAATCTATTGGTAGTTTTGCAGGTAGACAATTTTTTGGAGCTGTATATTGAGAATTGGAGATCCGATTGGTGAAAGCAGCGTATAATTTGGAGCAATTAGCTATTTCGGGTTCGGAGAATGGCTTCGATAACTCATTCTCCATTGGCATTCACTGAAGCTTCCGCTTCGGATCTTTTCCGGAGCTCCAGTAACGGTGTCAATGGCGTTCCTTTGAGAGCCCTAGGAAGGGCGCGAATCGGCATGAGGAGGAACTTTGCGGTTGTCGCGAAGCTCAGGAAGGTGAAGAAGCACGATTACCCGTGGCCTGCAGATCCGGATCCGAATGTCAAAGGCGGAGTGCTTACTCATCTCTCCCACTTCAAGCCGCTGAAGGAGAAGCCAAAGCCGGTTACTTTGCCCTTCGAGAAGCCGCTCGTTGATATCGAAAAGAAGATCATTGATGTAAGCCCTTTGTACTGGTTTAAGTTTATTCGTTTGTTCGAGAAATTTTTTTGCTTTTGCATTATTGACACTTGTGGGGCGCAGGTGCGGAAGATGGCTAATGAGACTGGGCTGGACTTCAGTGATCAAATTATTTCATTGGAGAATAAATACCAACAGGTTGATGAATAAATGGATTTTTCTTGATGGGTTGGAGAATTAGTAGCTAAAGTAAAGATTTTGATACATCCTAACTAAAATAGTTTCTCGTTCTAAACTTTTTCTCAGAACTATTAATTTTTTTTTCTTATTTCAGGCTTTAAAGGATTTATATACGAATCTGACTCCCATACAACGTGTGAATATTGCACGACATCCTAACAGGCCAACATTCCTTGATCATGTGTTTAGCATTACTGATAAGGTCTGGTATTCATTGCTTCAATTGCTTGCAGACTTTATGCATATTGTCCATTTGATCCTTACTTGGTTTGATTTTCCTTTCCAGTGCTGGAAATAATAATATTTTGAATATTTTCTTTATTTTCGCTTGTACAGTTTGTAGAGCTTCATGGGGACCGGGCAGGGTATGATGATCCTGCTATTGTCACTGGTTTAGGAAGTATAGATGGTAGAAGGATGATGTTCATGGGTCACCAGAAAGGTAGAAATACAAAGGAGAACATTATGCGTAACTTTGGGATGCCTACTCCTCATGGGTACGTCAAAAGATAGATGTGCATTTTGGTAATAAGATATATAACATTAGCTTTTGTGTTCAACTCAATATTACTTCCAAATTTACAATATTGGAAAATGTTTAAATTCATGCAGTTACCGGAAGGCTCTGCGCATGATGTACTATGCAGATCACCATGGGTTTCCCATTGTTACTTTCATTGATACCCCTGGTGCATATGCAGACCTTAAATCTGAGGAGCTGGGCCAGGTATGTGATAGCTGCACTTTAAGTTTCACATAGATCACTTCTAGTACTGGGTCATCTAATTTCTTTGTGTTAAAAACATCCAGGGTGAAGCTATAGCTCACAACTTGCGGACTATGTTCGGTCTGAAGGTACCAATTATTTCGATTGTCATTGGGGAAGGTGGCTCTGGTGGTGCTCTTGCCATTGGATGTGCTAATAAATTATTAATGCTTGAAAATGCAGTGTTTTATGTTGCCAGGTAATTTGAGTTTGGCTTTGCTCTGGTTGCATCTATTAGGGCAGTTGTATTATGGAAATGTGCTCGTCTTTTCCTCATTTTTCATGAAACTAGATGATTCTCAAGTGGTGGTATACTAGATATATTGGCTTTGTAAGATTTAACCCTCAAGGTCACTTACCTGGAAGGAGGGAGAGATTCTAGGCTATATATCTGAATTTATCCCATTTTTTCTGATCATTAGTTCTGAAATATTGAGGCTTATATTTAAGTAGACTACTGCTGGACATGTTTCTGTTATGTAAGCATCCAACTTATTTGTTTTTCTTCTGGTCTGTCTCTGTTCTTGTCATATTTAGTCCAGAAGCATGTGCAGCAATCTTGTGGAAGAGTTCCAAAGCTTCTCCAAAGGTTTAGACTACGTTCACAATTGGTCTTGTCTTTAATTGATTAGTTGATTATAGACTGTTGAAATATGTTTTTCCTCTGCAGGCAGCTGAAAAGCTGAAAATTACTGCAACTGAGTTGTGCAAGCTGCAAATTGCAGATGGCATCATCCCTGTATGTATCACAAACCTTCTGTTTCAACTTTATTTTTTTTACTTTTATTTTAGGTATTCTAATGTGGGGAAGAAAAATGGGAGCTTGATAACATTGTTGTTTCAAATTTTTTGCAGCATCCTATGGGGTGAGCTTGATAACATTCCTATATCTTTTCCAAACTAATCCCCGTCTTTGGGAACATTGATATATCTAGAAAAATCATTGTCTAATTTATGGAAATTGTTCTTGTTTTAATCTTTACTTGATGGTGACATGCATTTACTCAATCTTTTTCATGTTTCTATTTCTTTATCCAAACTCATCCTTGTCATCGGAAACATTGCTATGTCAAGAAGGATTGTTGTCTGATTTATTAAATTTTTTTATTTATTAATAATTGTTCAGTGTTGCTGCTGATGAGGCATCTAAAGATTTTTTTTTTTCTTACCTTTAACAGGAGCCACTTGGTGGTGCACATGCAGATCCCTCATGGACATCTCAACAGATAAAAATTGCAATTAACAAAGAAATGGATGTAAGTGCCTCTTCTTCTGCAAATATTAAATGCATGCAATCATATCCTAATATATGTCTTTGATTTTCTTTAGGAGCTTGAGAGGCTGGATACACAAGCACTATTAAAGCATCGCAGTCAGAAGTTCCGAAATATTGGTGGGTTTCAAGAAGGAATCCCTATTGATCCAAAGAAGAAAAAGAACATGAAGAAGAAAGATGAACCCATCACTGTGAAGACTCCAGTTTTGGATTTGGAGGGTGAGGTTGAAAAGGTGAAACAGCTAATTTTGAAAGCCAAGGAATCCTCTAATGAGTCTCCAATGTTGCCTCTGACCGAGATGATAGAAAAACTGAGGAAGGAGGTTGATAATGAATTTTCTGAGGCAGTTAAAGCCCTGGGCTTGAAGGACAGGTTTGCGGCATTGCGTGAAGAATATTCAAAAGTGAATTCACAGGACCAACTCATGCATCCAGGTCTAAAAGAAAAGATCAGCAAGCTTAGGGATGAATTCAACCAGGCCCTGTCATCAGCTCCTAATTATGAAGACCTAAAATATAAACTTGACATGTTGAAGGAACTATCAAAAGCATATGATATTGCAGAGAAGAACAACAAGGCTGCAACATTGAAGCAGGAAATTAACAACAAATTTAACGATATCATGGGTCGGCAAGATGTTAAGGAGAAAGTTGAGGCAGTTAGGGCAGAAGTTGAAAATACTGGGTTGGAAAAATTTGATGATTTGGATGACAGCCTGAAGGAGAAAATTGTGGAATTGAAGAAAGAGATAGAGTTTGAATTTATTGATGCTCTTAAGTCCCTGGGTTTGGATGTTGAGTCAAGATCAAAAGAACCAATTGAGGAGACTTTGCCCTCAGAAGTTAAGAGCAAGATAGAAGAATTGAATGAAGAAATTAATGACAGGATTGAAAATGTTATCAATTCATCAGATCTTAAGGACAAGATTGAGCTACTAAAGTTGGAGGTAGCAAAGGCAGGGAAGACACCTGATCTAGCAACCAAAAACAGAATTTTGGCTTTGGAGCAACAAATCAAACAAAGCTTAGCAGCAGCTGTGGAATCTTCAAACCTAAAAGAGAAGCATGAGAAGCTGAAGACTGAGGTTTCCAAAACCATTGAATCCTCTATTGGATTGGGCGGAAGTTTGAAAAAGGAAAATCCAAATGAAGTCTATGTCTTTTGATGAATCTAGAATAGAGTTGAATGTGAGTTTATCCTATTTTATAATGTTTGTCCTCTCTCTTCCTCTCCCTCTTTAATGCTGATTGGCACACATTACATTTTTCCCTTTTACTTATCATTTGGCAATTTTCCTGTCTACAATCCTGCACTGAATGTTAAAATCACAAATTTTTAGTGCAAATGCGTAGAATAACTGAATAGATTATTTGGTAACTCAGTGTCTCAGTTACAGTAGCATGTTTCTTATTGGGGAGTCCAATTTTTTATTTAAACTCATTAGCTTATGCTTTTCTGCAGTACTTATCTTTTAGTCAGATTGTTGCTGATACGGTGCCGGAGAGAGGATTGTTCAAAACAAATGGAGTGATTGTCTGAAGTGCACAAATAGGGAACCTTCGGCTGTTGCTACTGCCTTTTAGCTCCATCGACATCTTGCAATAGCGTACAAGTTTTGCATCTACAAGGAACAAGAAGGAGACGCATCTTAACTCCATAATTTTCTGCCTGAACTTCATAATTTATTTTAGGTTCTTATAATTTATCGATGTTCCTTTTTCTTTTGGTTGAGTGCGTTTCTCTTAATATAATATAAATAGACTCAAAACCATTTCAGTTTCTCTTTTTATAGATTCGGATCACTTTGTATAGATTGTGTGGGGAGGCTAATAAATTGCTTTCAATACTTATCTTTCCTTAACCCCCATTGTTTTTATCATTAAGGCAATGCGATGAGTTGCATAGGGCCCATTGCTGAATAAATTTTTTGGCAGCTTGTGGTATGCTGACCCCTTTCTGATATGCTCTGTTGTTTCTGCTGAGCAAAACCCCAGCTTTGAACTCTTCTCCTTTTTGTTCTTTGGCACAAGAATTTCTCTATGGCCAAAATATGGCCATGATTTTGTGCTTGTATGCTGCAGGCCATAGCGATCTATGTAGGTATCAAATTGATGAACTTATCTTGGTACTGGATCATTTTCTTAAAAGCATGTAGGCAATCCACAACTCTTTCAATATTTTATCTTTCTGAATATTGATTAAGAAGGCTCAAGCTTTGTTTAATTGATGAACCACTTGGTGTGTCATCACTCATCAGGTTTGCATTAATCGGTAGATTTGGGGATGTCAATTTGAGTTGAATCTCTCGAGATCCATCCACACACTTAAAACCCATCTTTAACTCTTTTCAGTTTTCACCCATTAACTCCTCACTGGTTGGAGGTGAGTATATACTCACCTGATTTTTACTGTTGCTTTTATAATCATTAGGCAGCCGAAGAAAAGTTAGACTGGTTAAAGTGATCTTCCCCGTATTAGATTTACTGATTATACATTTAATCACATCAAAGACAACACCTTGTAAATTGGAAAGCTTTGCAAGATATGTGAATATAAGCAATGATAGGACTAGATTTATGAGTAATTTCATTGATGAATTTGTGATCATCAAACCAGTCGCCAAAGATACCTTCTTTAATCAAAAACCTTTGTATTATGATTATTTTCCCAAAAGGAGCTTAACTTTTCATTTGAACCAACCGACACACTAACCATGTTCATAGTTTGTCCACTGAATCTTCATATTGGTAAAAGCAATGATGTTACTAGTACTACCATCCATGCCCAAAAATTATCATTCAATACCACAACATGCAAAATCAAATTATGTTTCAAAATGCCTTAAACAAAAGAAAAACAATAACAATAAACATGAGGAACGAAAACATTTGCCACTTTTTAAGTCTTCAATACAAGAATGGGATTACAGCTTTTCTGCCCTTGGGATAATCCTCCTTGAACTTCTCCACATACCACCCATGGTTCGCACGTGCCCTGGGCACCAAGTTAGCACACGTGTAGAGGAAAAACCCAAGGCCAACCCAAGACCACGTCATCACCGCCCACCCGAGCCACTCCACTATCTCACCAAAGTAGTTTGGGCAGCTCACCAGCTCAAACCACCCTCCTCTGGGCACCTTATACCCTCCACCCTCTCTCTTCAACCCCACTAAAACCCTATCAGACCACACATTCACACCCATCCCATACAAAAACACCACCAACCCACAAACAAATCTCCACCAAAACCAACCCCCATCAGCCTCATAATCCTTGTAGTGAGAGATCCACCTGGCCTGCAAGTAAGCATTCAACAGATTGAACACAAATGCCATCGCCGCCACAGTCACCGGAAAACCGCCTTGGGCGGCGGTGGTATTCCGGTAGAGACGGAGTGGGAAGAGGCAGGTGCGGTGGAAGTAATGGAAGAGAAATGGGGTGATGAGGAGAAGGGCTTTGGGGTTTGAAGAGTGGAGGCCAAAGGGGAAGAGTAAGAAGGTGAGCCAAAGAGTTGGGCTTTCCATGAGGAACCAAGCCAGGGGCGGGGACATGGTGGGGCCCCACCCTGGACGGCGGTGCTTGCCATATGGGGCTTGGATGAATCGAAGGGAGATGAAGGTTGGGGGTCCTGAGAGGTACAGAGTGAGCAGGCAGTAGTGGAAAAGGGTCTGGTCTGAGGCCATACGCACAAATCGGGTTGGTTGCTTTGATCGGATTGTTGCAAATTTCGAGTTTATATCTTTGTCGTTAATTTGGTACCTATTCACATTGTCATAGTGATTGTCAAAGCCATAATGATTTTCTTTTTGCTAAGTATATGATATTGATGTATATCAACTTAATGGTTGTGGCCCTTGTGGCTCTTTGGCAATTGTTCTTTTGGGTGCATACTTTTTGTGTTTTGGGCCCAGTGTGGTCGGTCAGCTCAGCTGGTGGTTGCGCAAAATTGGGTTAAATCGATCACTCTAGTGGATTGGACAGTAGAAAACGAGAATGAGTAAAACTTTCGTCTAATGGTGTATTTTTATTTTACGTGAAATGAGAATAATAGATATAATTGATGTACACAGTAGTTGGTAAGTTTTTCTCAATGATAACAAAAATACTTGAAGCACCAAGTGTGTTTTTCTAAATTTTGAATACCAACTAATGTAGCAAATCATACGAGAGTTTTTACTTATTTTATATTGAGTAAAATGTATTATTATTTTTTCAAATTGGTCCACTATTAAAATTTCATCCCATATTAGTTTAGTTAGTAATTAAGATGGCCCAAATTAGTTTTTTCTGTTTATTTTATCCCAATTATTGTTTTTTTCCTTCATACGTTGTGTAAATGATTTTTTTAAGGGCAAAATGGTCTTTTCATATCGGTGTAGTGTGAGTGTTACTCAGTAGTCAGTAATAGTATCAATGGCATACGGGTGGAAATTGGCCAGGGACGGGTCAGCCGAATTAAAGCAAGTCGGCGCTGTAATAGTAAGATACGTACCTAACGTATGTTGATGTTCTCCAGACCTAACGTACGTTGATTTTCTTACATGCACGTATAACCATTTCAAATGGTACAATGCCTACTTTGCAAGCACCTGTGCAGTTTGTTACAACCATTAACACTCCTATGAAATAAACTTACCTCCTAGGCTCCTAGCCTTAATCTTTTTTTTTTCTGTCCTCCTGCCTCCTGGTTGATCATCGACTGAGTCACAGCGAACTCCTTGTGTATTTCAACTTTAATAATGGCGTCCAAACAAAGACCAAGACAAAAAAATAAAATCCCGACTCCCATTAAAAGAAAAAAAAAACAATAATTCAATGTACCTATATTCCTAAGATTTCTCTTTGATATAATACATGAAATGCTACCAAAAAATCAGAGAACACTTGGGGATTTATAATAGCATGAGAGAAGAAAAAGCTTGTGTTACTCTTTTCAATTAAGCTCAAGCATCTTTGCGTGCATGGTTGTTTATTCTTTATCTTTTTATTATTATGTTCTTAATACTGCATTGCCTATTACACAGGCAATAAAAAAATATTTCTGACGCAGGTCTTCCCGGGAGTCTACATACCTCACTATATTGATGCGTTATACTCATTCTATCACAAAAGAATGCCTGAAAATGGTTGTTTGCCCATCAACTCCTGAATGGAAGAGATCTTCACAATTTGAAAGTGGAATTTGGTTTGTGATTTTCACAATATGAATACTATCTTTGATGGATTAATTCGACTTGATTATCTTTTTTATTATGTAATGGAAATGAATGATGACCTTTTGCTTCTTCTTTGTAATTAGTTATGCTTGTTATATATTGTTAGATTAAGAAAGATGGTCATGGTCAAAGCTATGAGTCAGCTGCAGTTAGTATGCCATGTTAGCTTTGCCACATCAGTACACTTACTTAGTCTTACTTCCTAGTCTGTCAGTGAGATTGTTAAGAGTTAGTATTACTTTTCTATTATTTCAGGACATACAAACACACAGAATCATTTCTACTTTTCTCTCTATTTTGTTGATTTTTCTCTAACGCAAAACAGTTATTTCATTGTTGTCTTCAATTTAGCTTTAGCAATGCCTCTATCATTTCAGGAAAGTCAGGAGACAAATGAAGTAATGACTGCTAAGATACCTTTGGACCAGAAAGAGGCACTGCACCAGCTCTGCTATCAATCTCTTAAGGTGGGTGTCTGGTAGGCTTATATGTTGAGACCCATCTCTGTTCTTGATGGTTGCTGTTTTTCACTTTCTATATCTAATAATACCTGAGAACTTGAGTTAGGCATATGTTACTTTATTCCATTTTCTTTGATTTCAGGTTAGAGGAAACGCACAATTCCCGGGGTCACACCAAGTTTCTCTTGACAGGTTTCAACTTCACAGCTCCTTGATATATGTGTAGTGGAAATTTTATACATTGCAGAAAAAATTGCAGTTTATATATGGTAGTTCTGTTTGACTTTAGTGTTGCTCCTTGATTTTGATATTGTCATCTGAATGAAGATAGCTCGCCCAAGAGAGATCGATCGAGCAGAGAAAAATAAAAATGGAAAGAGAACGGCAAAGAAGAAAAGGAAGGGCAAAAAGGGACTTCCTTCTCTTACATGCAGGGAAAAGTTACAGCGGTTGAGGCAACAATATTATTCTGTTACTTGGAAAGCTGATCGATGGAACTCTATATATGATGTTAAACTACGAACAGATCACAGATGTTACTTATTGACAGGAGTTTTGATTTTAGAAGGGTTCAAATGAGGTTTCCCTGCAAACACACAAATGATGTATGTAAGCACTTTCTAAAGAGGAAGGTTAATAATATTGGAAAGATTACATGTAAACAAAGGTCACATATTAGCTGAGAAGACTCAACACTAAACATTCAAAGAAGTAGGAGAGAAGATGCCTTATATATGATATGATGGCAATCAACCAAATTTCTTTCGTAGAGGTTTGGTTTTTGCCCTTCCTTTTTCTCTGTTGGGGATTCTACATCCTTAATTTGTTTTCTTGCAAAGTAAGCTAGCCATTTTATGGTCTGATATTTTATAACTGCTGAAGTGGCCTTTTTATGAGCGGTGGAGGTTGCTTGAGAAAGAAGTCATTGAACCTCGGAATCAAGAACGCGACATTATTTGCAAAAGTAGGAATCCTTAGTATAAATATGACTTGGAACCATTCAGGGTATGTAACAATAACTCTGGATTAATCTTACCTGCAACTTCATTCCACTGTTTACTTTTCTACTGGTATTGATTTTTCTCAGTATAGTTACAGGTGAGGAGGAAGGGCTTTTATCTGGTCTCTCAAGTTACCGAGATTTTGAATGAATTCATTCCAGAACAGCTTTCACATTAGGCAGATGGTCAGGTCTTATATATCTTTCAGTGTTGGGATGATCCATATGTTCCTCGTACACATAAAGGACTTCTAAAGTGGAAACCTCCCTGAAAATAACTCAGTTGATTTTCTATCTTTTGATCTTTTCCTCTCTTCATTTCCATATTTACCTTAAGTTTGTAATGTGCTTGATCACTTTCTCATATGAAGCTACTTCGTGGACATATAGGTGAAGCAGAATCTGAAAAATAAATCATTCGAATTATAAAATACAACCATGTGATGGACTCAAAAAAATGATTAGTTTTACATACCAATATATTTTAGAGAAGCTGTAGAATAAAGATTATGAAAAGAAACATAATACATCACTAAGGAGAGTAAATAATAAGGTAAAGGCAAAAGCAATAAAATAACAAATACATCATTGTTTGTTTATTTTGGTATCAGACTATCAGAGTCGAACAAGTGAGTTGAGAAGATTAGTCATAATAAAGTGTCATCCAAATGGTGCGTCACGTGTAACAGCAAGAGGGTATTTAGGTCATTCTGGCACAGGCAAGAGTAGAGAAAGGATGAAGACCCAGGAGTATGAGAAAGTGGCCCGGTATCTTCTGGGAAGAAGAAGGCCAATTGGTTTATTCCACGTGGGCGATTGTGGTTGGAGAATTGTCCATGACGAACTGGAGAACTAGAGGAGGATCTTTGTTCCTCAAGCAAGGAGTAGACAACCTTTATGGGATCTTCGGAGCTGGACTAACCTTTTATTTTATTTTGTCGTTTAGCACATGTACGTCTGTCCCAGTCTCCCTCTCATTTTGTCTGTTCTAATTTTTTCACACTGCCTATTACTGTGACCCTGTGACCCACACTTGTTTGCTCTTAAATAGATTGTCTCGTGATCAATTACGTGATACTCTGTCTTTTTTTTTTTTATCTTTTTTTTTTCGGGTAAATAAATAACTTTGCTTCATTCATTTGATAAAACTTGTCCGAGGTAAAAAAGTACAATCTTATACAGGCACTTTTTTTTTGGTCGAAATCCTATCTAGTTACTTGGAGTCAAAGAAAACTCATTAATTTATCTTAAAAAAAAAAACTCATTAATTTAGCAACTAGTTTTATTAAGAATAATCCTAACCCCCTGGCCAAAAAAAAAAAAATCCTAACAAAAAAAAAGAATTCTAGATTAACACTCTCCAGACCTCTATACAAATGTCGTTTTTCAATTTAAAAAAAAACGCTCTTCAAATCTTTCTTAGGTCTCTTAAATGTGATTTTTGTGTCGTCCAATTTTATAAATTATGAGTTATTTAACAACTCTATAACTTTATCTTTTCAACGAAATTACTTTTTATATATCCTCACAATAACATACACTTGATTATGTAAATATTTTATGTTTTTTTATCATTAATTTTTTTTACATGAACATAATTCTTTTGCTACTAAACTTAGAGTGTCAAAAAGTACACCTTATTTCATAAGATATCTCAAACATACAAAAGAAATTATAAAATGTCATACGTTCTGTGAACACTTTGTAAGTTTGCCATGAAAAAACAATATTTGTATTGTTTTTATTTAAAATAATGTTACATTTATCATATTTTTATACTATAATGTTATATATGTTATGTAACAATTTATTATACATTAAAAATTAAAAAAATAAAAATAAAAATCTTAAAAATAATAAAATATCATGTATAGTACAATAATGACATGCATTATTTTCATATTTTCTTTTTACAAAAGAGAAAAATTCGTATAAAAATATAATAATAATAGTATTATTGTAATAATAAATTGAGCCAAATTAAAAAAGTTTCTTCAATTTTTGCACATATATAAGTATTATAAAGTATAAACACCCACGCCCTTATATAGTTATATAATTTATATTAGACTGTTCATTTTTTTGTATGAGGTTTTCTCTCTTTTATTTATTCGATTTTCTAAACTGAATCGTGCATTCTTCTCTCTCCTCCGTGCGTGTTCGTTCTCTTTCTTGACATGGATTGATTAATAAAAGAAGCTTTACTTCTCTTCGCTCTTAAACAAACACCAAACCCACATACCTTCTCTCTTAGGGTTTCGCAGACAGCTTCCCAGTTGCGAGGAACAAGTGCAAGAATCGTAGGTCTTTTTCTCTTCGAACTTCTAGAGGAAGCCGCTGTGTTCATTCTGATCGTCGAAGTTTCAATTTCTCCCGCAGACAAGAGGAGCGGGGATTTTGCTTAGTAGAAGAGGCATGATGAATTGTCGTCTTGGTCAGAATTGGCTGTCGATTGCAGTTGCTTGAGGTTTGAGCTCTTATTGATTCTGTTCTCGGTTTTGCAACTTGAAGCTCTAGGGGGTCACGGGATTCGAAATTTGTATGTGAAATTCATGGTTTAGGGTTTGTAGTTTTTGGTTACTCTAGCTTTTGAATGGTTGCTGAGAGAATTGGACGAGAGAAAAACAAAGTGGAAGGTATTCCATTTGGCTAGGGCTTGTGAAAAGCTAATTTATAGTCAGATTAAGTTGAGTAGGAGTACATTACATGTGTATGCTTTCTAAATTAACTTAAGCTAGCTCTGAAGTGATTACTCAAATGACAACTAGTAATCTGGTTTTATTTACGTTCTTTTGGTTTGTAACTTTAATAATTTATTTATGAATTGATCGGTTAGTAATATGTTGTATTGTATATTTTTAGCTTTTAGTTGCTTAAATGAATTGTTTTTCCTGATTTATTTCTTGACAATGTGTATTTGTGCAGCTGGTCATATGGGCTCAATGCAATATTTGAATGCCTGGTTATAAAGTTGTGACAAGCTATCGAGAGAGATATGGCTTTGTGCATTTGAACTTCTATATTGGCAAATGTAGTGTGATAGATTGTGAATGATTGTTGCCATGGACTTGAATGCCTCACCATTACCTGAAGACGATGAAGAGCCTTTTGAAAATCACCATAAAGAAGAATACACTGCACCAGAATACACTGCACCAGGAGATCACGTAGAGCGTGGAGTTGATATAGCACGCCGGGTACCATTCTTTTATCTCAGTTGACTCACTTATCCCCTGCTCATGGAAACTGGATGAATTCGTTTATTTTGTTATTGTATTTGTTAATCTGTCTATTATATGATTTTCTTCTTGATTTCTGATGAGATTGAAATAATTACAGGGATATTTTGCATTGTTTTGATTTATTATAGTTAGGAGCACTGATTATCGCTTAAGCTTCTCTTGTTTCCATGGCCATTTGAATCAGTAGATATTATTTATCCTGTGGAAAGTTGTAGAAGCTGCCATAACCTTAGTGGCAACCCTTGCAATATTTCTGTGGGTTTCTGCAGAAGTTAAGAGTTTTTTTTTTTGGGGTGGGGAGGTGTGGTGTATTGGATACAGATACAAAGTGGATCTCTTACTCCGTATAGCATTTTTAAATTTTTCCTTTAGTCAATGCTTGAAAGTTTTCTATTGCCATCACTTGCTATTCTAGCACTGAATGTATACTTATGCTCCATAACTTTACTAAAGACTCTTAACTTTTGGGCATAACACTTGGGGATTTGTAATGAGAGAAGAAAAAATTTCTGCTACTCTTTTCATTTACATCTAAAATTTGTGGAAACTAGAATCTTAATGCTTTAAACTCCATATGTGTCAAACAGGTTTTTTTCCCCGACTACTTTTTCCTTTTTGTTCATTTTATATTATATATATGTATATAGTTAAACTCAACATCTTGTGTGCATGGTTGTTGATT
>QANT01002464.1:0-31600 GCA_003254885.1 Purshia tridentata
TTAAATGTTCTCCCCCAGGTGACGAGGATCTCGTTTGTGCCACTTGAGCGTCGAGCCACTTTTTCATCTTCTAACATCCGAGACTATGTAGGCATAGTTTCACTTATTTATTTCAATTATTCATTTCTCTCGAATGATGTAATTTCTTTAGATATGCTCTGAGATCACTTTGAGGTGACCATTTCGGGTTGGGTTTTTGTTTTGACTATTATTTTGTTAAGAGATTATTTGTTGAGATTCTCTGGTTATTGTTGAGTTTTAACAGGGCATATCTCATTTTTGGGTAAGGTTTTTTTTTTAACAAAGGAGACGCTGCCGAATTTTCGGTAGGATCGGAGCCCATGTCGTGAGACGTGGCGCCCCCACAGGGTCATCTCGGGGTCAACTCCGGGGCGGTCCTGTCACTTTTCATAGGTCTCTTCAAGCCCTTCATCGATACCATGTTTATTCACTCATTTTGAAAGGTGTATGATATAGCAGCATATTTTTATGTAGTTCATTAAAAATTCTCATTATATTTTGTATTTGCTTGAGAATCAAATTTCACTTTTTGCATTTAAGATATTCTTGCTGCTTTGGACTTGTCTGGAAATTAATCATATCATATTAATATGTTCCCTAAGTTATGCTAATAAACAAATTAATTAAACATGCATGGAATTAAACTAGAAAGGCCTTAATGACTTTAAAGGATGAACTATATTGCTCGAACATTATTGTAAAGCTCTGATCTTTTTCATATGCACTGTCCTATTACAATATTTTCACTTTATTCTATTAATATGAAAAAAATTTGTGGCTCACTTTTGATTACCTGCTTGCTACATGTGAAATTTTTAATGTTATCCAATTTTTTATTTGTTCCTAGGATGAGATGGTGGAGAAGCAAAACACCATACTTGATGATCTAATGAAGGAGTATCCTGAGGGTACACCAGTAGAAGATATTTCAGTTCCTGTTGAGGTTGGGACTCAAATAGTTATGGATGTAGTGGGTGTTAAGCCAGGACGGGCAATTCGCAGATTGGGCTATGGGCGGTTTCGTGATCTTGGGTCGTCTTCTACACCTTCATCAAAGTCTACTGCTGAAGAGTTGCAGCAATTAAGAACACAGGGTGAGCAATTGCAAGCTCAGCTTCAAGAAGAGAAGGCTGCAAGGGAAGGTTTAATGCAACAACTTCAATTTATTTTACCACAACTTCAGACTCTTATTCCTGGGTTAGTAATACCTCCTCAGATGCAGCCTCAGAATGTTGATGGTCGTGGTGGTGATGTTGAGAATGAGGGTGAGGAGGATCATACCTCTCTTTAGGGTTATCTAGAGTTAATATTTTTCAATATTAACTAGGTTGCCTCATATATGGACTGTTTTTGGATATTAACTAGTTTACCTCACATATGGATTATTTTTGGATATTAACCAGGGTGTATGTAGTAGCTAGACTCTTCCCTATATTTATATAGATCAACATGAACTCATTGTATGTTTTCAGATTTATGAATTACAATGTTACTTTTTATTAATTATAATATTGCAGAGTGTTGTGATGTGTAAAATTATATAAATAAAGAATTTTTGGATAAAAATTATTTTATTCAAAAATTTTTTGTAAAATATGCTGACAAAATATCTTTCTCGGCAATAGTTTCTCCCGACAAAGTTAGTTTGTCGGCATAACATGCCGACAAANTAAAGAATTTTTGGATAAAAATTATTTTATTCAAAAATTTTTTGTAAAATATGCTGACAAAATATCTTTGTCGGCAATAGTTTCTCCCGACAAAGTTAGTTTGTCGGCATAACATGCCGACAAACTAACTTTGTCACTAAAAACACTTTTCTCGACAAAACATTTGTCGGTAAATTTGTGATCTTTGCCGACAAAATAAGTTTGTCGGGAAAGACCGTTTTGCCGACAAATATTTTGTCGAGAAAATTCAAAAATTGACTTTTTTTAAATTGCATAGAGCTTTTGCCGACAAAATGTTCGTCGGCAATTATTTAAGCCGGCGAATGTGGCCAACAAAATTACTTTGTTGCCTTAGAATTTTCCCGACTAAAGGGAAAGTTTCGTCGAGAAAAGGTTCGCTCGACGATATTTGGGAGACAAAATTACCGACGAAATTTTTTGTCAGAAAAGATTTTGCCCGACAAAAAAAAGCCTTTGCCGACAAAATCATTTTGTCGGGAAAGCTAACATATTTTGTAGTGAAGTACATATAATACACTAATACAAAGACAAAATCATTTTGTCGGGAAAGCTAACATTTTTTGTAGTGAAGTACATATAATACACTAATACAAAGTCCGAATTCCAATTATGTTTAATAGTGTTTGATAATTGATAGTTTCCACTTTCCAAATTCTAATTCAAACTAAAAGTTCAAAACAAATTAAACAATAAACCATAAATAATGTTTTTGGTCACTTTTTAATTTAAAATCATATATATATTTATAAAATTATAATTTTTTACATATTATATATATATTTACGGTGCGGTTTGGTTCAACTTGGTTTTATTAGGTGTAAAACCAGCCCCTACACCTATTAAGGGATGTTTGATTTGGTCCTTGTAACGGTGTTTGATCAAAAAAGTCAACAGAGTTTTTTACGATTTTTTTAGGGGCAGTTTAGTTTGGTCCTGTAGTTTTACTGTGAAAATGCCCACACCCTAAGTATATCTTTTTTGGGCCCTTCTGAATGTTCCAACCATGGTCAGTCCGCTATTGATAGTCTAAATAATTGGAGGAAGAATATCAACACGGTGTCTACAAGTTGCAGGAGGAAGGGCCTTGTCCTCTGCTCACTGGAGATATAGATTGATTTTGCCTTGTTAGGCCAAGTCTTCGACGATGTGCTTGAGTGCTCGGTAGTAATCGGTTCTATGGCCCCCCTCATTATGGTAAAGGCAATGGTACTTTCGGGGTCCCTTATATTTTTGAAGAAATCTTCGAGGAAGGCTCGGGGGCAGGCGATCTCATATAAGAGAATAAATGTTGGTGTAAAAGATGGAGGGTGGGGTGTAGGTGTGGTATTTGGTCACAAATGCTACCGTTCTGGGTCCAGCTCCTCTACGGTCCTCTTGGCATCCGAACATTTTTGTAACCACAGGTGTGTAAATTGGTGGCTGTCCCTCGACTGACCGAGCCTCTTATGGTCGGTCATCCTCGGATTCGGGTTTGTACTGATGGGAAAGTTCATCTCACAGCAAGAGTTGCTCCTTGTACATTCGGTACTCTACCTAGGCGTACTATATAGTCCACCGCATTAGTTCCTTATATGTACCAGCTGCATTAAAGTTGAGGTCGTACAGGCGCCGACCATGGCAAAGCCCCCCTTGAAATGCTGCGTAAGCGACTTAATGTTCATAGTTGGCATATTGCGAATAAGTCATTTGGAAACGGTAAATATATGCTCGAAGGGGTTCTCCTTCTTGCTAGTGTATTCTTGTGAGGTCGGTCATAGAATAAAGACGCTTGGACTGGATGATGAATTAGTCGGTAAATGCATTGGCCAACTAGGAGAAACAGTTGATGGATTGTGGTGGTAATTGGTAGAACCAGTCTTGGGCAGCCCCAGTGAATGTGGAAGGGACTGTGCAGCATCAAGTAGCGTCGTCCACATCTTCGTTCTCCAAAGTCGATTTATAGTTAGCAAAGTGGTTATACAGATCAACAACTCTTGCATATTAGGTGATTTTGGGGGCTTTGAATCCTCTGGCTGGAGGTATTGACAATACATGGGAAGTTAATGGTCCTTGTAGGTCTCCCCTAGGTGTATTGTTAAGCTTAGGTGTTCCGACTTCCTCCACTCGACGTAAGCAATCTACTAGCTTGAGGATCAAGTGTGTGGTATGATCGGTAGGAGGCAGGGGGAAGACCATCTTGCACGTATCGAGAATGGAATTCTGCCTCGAACTCTTCCTAATGATTTCTTCGGGGCGGTTCTCAAGAAGGTATGTCAGGGCATTGATTGCTCTTATATTTTGCAAAGGCATTATCCAGACGTCGTCACAAGTCAAGGTATTCCAGATCATCCTGGTCATCTTTGGGACTGTGAGGAGTGATGAAGTAGGGATCATCGTCATAGTCATTGGTTCCGTAACGCTTGTGATTGACGGGACATTTTCCTTGTGCTTAACCGGCATCCTACTCGGCCCACAAAGCCTCTTTGGTTTGATGTAGCTCCTCTTGTAACCTTTCAATTTGCTTTTGCCCATCCGTTTTTCACTTACTAATATAGGAAGTGTCATGTTGCTTGCTAATGGTTCGCTCGTCAGGAATTTTAAGGATTTTTATGGGACCTATGGTAGAGTTTAGTGGGGAATAAGCTCAGCCTCTTCCCACAAACAACGCCAATTGTTGTTACACAAATCAAATCAATAATATGTGTCTTCGAATGCGTCTAATCTATGATCGGTAGGAGGGTTCATCTTTAAAGCTTGAAATAGAAGAACACCCATCAAGAAGCACTTGACACCGTTGGAGTGTTGGCCAAATGTCTTCCAACAGTCAATTTAACATCAAATCTTCATAACATTCTAAGTACAGAAGGAGAGTTATGGTGTGAGAAATGCACTTATCTTAAGAAGTACTGTTTGCTTTATTTATAAGGCAAACAATACAATGGATAAGCGGACCACTTAGTGAATGACACATGGGACTTGACACAATTGGTCAACCGGTTGTCAACCGAGTTGCGGATCTTGGAGCGGGTTTCGTCTTCTTGTTCTTAAGATGTGTAGGCTATCCATAGGAAAAGGGAGGATGCCGAGCACAGGAGAGTAACGCTGACCATGAGGTTTTCATATTATCGCGACTCCACGAAGACTGTAAACGGACTAAGTTTGAATATGCTCGGCATGCCTACCAGGATGCCGAGTATGTCTTTAGAATTTAAATTGTTAGTATTCTATGGATGGTCAATATGCCCAGTCCCCGAGTATGTAACAACACTTGCCATTATCCATAATACCAATGTAATGACACCTTTGTCCCTCAATTGATTTGAAGAGAATTAAGAAACTTCTGATCCTTAATCAATTGTATGAGGATTGAAGATCCTCTAGCCCATAATTGATTTTCTTTAAACATCAAAGAATCTTAATTGTGGGATCAACACTAATCTTTTTTGTGATAAAGACTAACATATTTACAAAAAATTGAAAGTAAGCACCCATAAATTGATTGAGTAAAAACAAATTAAATATATGAAAATACAAAATGTTAAAGTTGTATGTATAGGTCGATCGACTACATAATCAATTATAGCAATAATACTATGAGCATAATATATAAGAGTGAGAACTTCTATTATGTTAGGTATATAAATTGATTCGTGTTTTCCCATGGCCAAATAAGCATATAGATACAACCTTTTAATGAGATTTTCACCAAAACAAAGATCGGAGACTTTGATTGCTCTCGTCCAATTAGCTGGTATATATAACTAGATGATAAACACATCAAACTTATTGCTGTTATTAAGATTAGTCTCTTGGCAAGCAAGTGCAATTAATTGACATTTCTTATTTATAAAGTTTTGTTTTTCTCTTAAAAAAAATATTTGAAGTTTTTTAATAAAGAAATTATTTTTCCTTACAAAAGAGGTAGTGGGATCAATAGGTTGCTAAAACTAAGGAAATGTGTGATTTTTTAATTATAAATTTTACCTTTAAAATATTAATTTATTTTATTTTAATCTTTTAATTAAAAAGAAAAAGAATATTAGAGTTTTGATTGTTTAATGTTACTCTCCCTTCTCATTTTTTATATATATAGATAGATATATAATTAGATGAGTAAATACAAAAGAAACAACAATAGTATCTTTCCTTTACAAATAATGACTATTAGCATTATGAGAGTAATTATTAAATTGAATTGACCTCTCAGATATAGGGCTGGGTCGGTTTGACCGAAAAACCGAGAACCGTTCCAAAACCGGTGCTACTGATACTGAAAAAACCGAAACCAAATAGGACCGAAACTGAAACAACAATAACCGGACCAAACCGAGAATGTTGATTCGGTCTCGGTTCTCATAATCCAAAACTGTCGGTTTACCGAACCGAACCGAATATATATATATGAATTAATCTTCAAATTTATATATTTATACTCATTTAACATTTTTTATTGTAAAATTAATATTAACCTAGCTATATTTCAAATAATAAAATATATTTTACATATCCATTACACTATTAAAATATTAAACCATATATATTTCATAATTATTTCAAATTAACCATATATTTGTTATATGGCTGGAACATGTAGGGCCATATATTTGACATTTGTAGGGTTTAAAGTTTAAAACCTACAAATGTCAAATATTACATATATTAAAGTATTACTATTGAACCCTATATATTTGATATTTCCACTTTTCTAGTATAATTTGATATAAATTAATAATTATAAAAAATATATCTTTAAGTTTGAAACTTTGAAGTTATGTGTCACTAACTTATATTATAGAGTTAGACTATAGTTATAACTTATAAGTTATATTATATATGTAATATTGGTTAAAAGTTAAAACTAAAAAAATGTCTTGTTATTTATATGTAATACTTATATTATATTTTATTAGGGATTTACTAAGGGTGAGTTGTTTACTTGTTTGAGTCAGGAAGCCGCATTCGCAAACCTCACTCATTCATTTCGTGTCTCAGCCTCTCTTCTTCTTTGAATTCTGTTCTCTCTGCCTGAAACCTCACCCACACTCTCAAAGTCACAGACTCACAGACTCAATCTATCTCTACGCCAAAGGCCCGAAACCAACCTCACAAACACACAAACCTTATCTCTCTTCTTTTTTGCTAATTCGTCTCTCACTCTCTATTTCTCGCTCTATGTCTCTCATTCGATCTCTCCCTTTTCTCTGTCTCTCAAGAGTGAAGTCGCCACTACCTATTAGACTCACCACCTCCATCCACCAAGGTAAATGTTTCGTCTTTGATCTGAGATTGAATTTAGGGTTTTAAATTTTCAATTGGGGTTTCAAATTAGGTTTCCAAATTGGGGGTTTTAAAATTAGGGTTTCTGAAATTAGGGTTTCTAAATTTAGGGTTTTAAATTGGGGCTCTTGCATTGGGGGTTTTGAACTGGGGGTTCTGAAATAGGGGTTAGTGGGTTTAGGGTATTCGAATTAGGGTTTAAATTGGGAGTTTTGAAATTAAGGTTTTTGAAATTAGTGTTTTAAATTGGGGCTTTTGAAATTGGGGTTAGAGGGTTTAGGGTTTTCGAATTAGGGTTTTAAATGGTGGTTTTGAAATTAGGGTTTCTAAAATTAGTGTTTTAAATTAGGGGTTTTACATTCGGGGTTTTAAATTAGGGGTTCTAAAATTGGGGTTAAAGGGTTTAGGGTTTCGAATTAGGGTTTGACATGGGGGTTTTGAAATTAGGGTTTCTGAAATTAGTGTTTTAAATTGGGGGTTTTAAATTGGGGGTTCTGAAATTGGGGTTAGAGGGTAGGGTTTTCGAATTATGGTTTTCCATAGGGGTTTTCAAATTAGGGTTTTTGAATTAGGGTTTTAAATTGGGGGTCCTAGAATTGGGGATAGAAGGTTTAGGGATTTCGAATTAGGGTTTTTAAGGATTTGAGGTGTCTAAAATTAGGGTTTTAAATAAAATTGGGGGCTCTGAAATTGGGGTTTTTACGCAATTCAAATTATGATTTTGATTGTTTATCTAAATTCTAATCATTTTAATAGTTTGGTGTAAGGTTTTGAAGATTGGGGTTGAAGCAGCAGCTATGCGCCTTCTTTGCTTGCTGATTGGAGGCTTGAGAGTTGCTGTCTTTACTCAGGTATAATTTTATAACTGTATAGGACTATAAGTATAACTAATTTAGGATTAATTTAGGGACCTATGTTTAATTGGAATGTTTATTAATTGTTGAGTAATTGTTAATTTTTAATTTGTTAGGATACATGGATTCTAGAAGTTCAAATTCCAACACTGTACATGCCTCTGTTGTGTCTACTGGTCATAGTAATGCATCTAGTGAGTCTGCATCCAAATCTAAGAACACTAAGTCTTTGGTGTGGGCATATTGCACCAAGTTCCAAAAAATACATTAGCATCATAAGATTACGTGGCCATTTGCTAGATGTAACACTTGTA
Organism: Purshia tridentata; assembly: GCA_003254885.1. Taxonomy (NCBI): domain Eukaryota; kingdom Viridiplantae; phylum Streptophyta; class Magnoliopsida; order Rosales; family Rosaceae; genus Purshia; species Purshia tridentata. Next base: position 8,137 of record QANT01002464.1, read on the forward strand.
AACAAGAATTTCTAGCCCATATTACTCACAGTGGTACCACTACAATTCTGAAACACTTGTAAAGATAATGTGAAAAATGCCCAGCTTATATAGGCAGCCAATATAAATCCCAACCCACCTTTACACAAGATATAATAGGGGCTCCACTAGTTCCTCATTCATTTAATCAAAAAGGCATGAATAAATGGTTGTTAAGTTGGTAATTAGAGATGAAATGCCTTTTAGAGAGGTTGAGGGAGTAGGGTTTAAGGATATGATAAGTGACTTGTGTCCTAGGTTTAGGATACCAGATAGGAAAAAGATTGATGTTGAAGTTTTAGATTTGTACAATGTAGAGTAAGATTTTTTTATCAAAGAGTAAGTATAACAACTGATAATAAGATATCTGTTCATAATATAAATTACATGGTAGTGACTGCCCATTTTATGGATAGCGAGTGGAAGTTGCATAATAGGATTACAAACTTCACAAAGATAACAAGTCATAAGGATGAGGACATAGGGAGGGTTCTTGAGGGCTGTTTGAGGAGTTGGAGTATAGAAAAAGTCTTTAGCATTATGGTAGACAATGCTAGTGCAAATGATGAGATTGTTGAGTACATGAGTAAGAGGTTGAAAGAGGCAAATACATTGCTTTTTGATGGCATCTACTTATACATGAGGTGTGTTTGCCACATCCTCAATTTGATTGTGAAAGATGGTTTGAAGGAACTTTTTGGGTCAATAACAGCAATTAGGAATTGTGTGAAATATATTCACTCAAGTCCTCAAAGATTGGATAAGTTTAAGGACTATGCCATTCTTTTGAAGATTGGGGCAATGTCCAATGCTCCTCTAGATGTGCCAACTAGGTGGAATTCCACTTACAAGATGTTGGAAGGGGCTGCAAAATATAAATAGGTGTTTAGTAAGATGGCTGAGGAGTATATACCATTTATGGGCTATTTTCTTGAGAAAGAAAAGGATGAGACAAAAAAGGTTGGTCCTCTAAATGATGAGAATTGGGATAAGGCAAAAGCATTTGTGCATTTCCTTAAAAAATTTTATAATACTACTTAGTCCTTAGTGCCACCAAAACTTCTACAGCCCCACTGATTTTTGTTCAAATAAGTGAGTTGCAATGTAAGATTGAGGATCTACAAGAAGATTATAGTAATTTGGTGTTGCAAAGGGTGGCTACCTCGATGTTGCGTAAGTTTAACAAGTATTGGGATAGTTTTGAGAATGTTAACAAGCTGGCGTATGTCTCACATGTTTTAAATCCTAAATTCAAGCTTCAAATGATTAAAACTGCATATGAGGAACTAGGGATAGATTCTGAAAAGATTTTTCAAATAATTTGTGAGATTAGAGAATGCTTGTTAGGTTTGTGTAATGTATACAAAGGAGGATCAGCTAGTATTGTACAACCAAATTCATCAAATAATGTCATTCAAGAAGTTGGACTTACTAGGCTAGAAATGAAGCTTAAAAGAAAAAGATTGGATGAAGAGGCATTAGGGATATCCAATGAAGTTGATAAGTATTTTAGTGATCCATTTGAGAAGCTAGAAGGGCAGGGTTTTGATCTCTTAGATTGGTGGAAGGTTAACTAATCTTGGTACCCAATCCTCTCAAAAGTTGCTAAGGATCTCTCATCCTAAGCTCAACAATGGCTAGTGAGAATGCATTTAGCTTGGGAAGGAGGATTGTAGATCCTTTTAGAGCTTCTTTAACCCCAAAAACAGTAGAGGCATTAGTGTGTACAGCTGATTGCCTTAGGGGAGAAGAATTCAATTTTTACAAGGAGCCCACCGATGAAGAAGTTGCATTCTAGAAAGAACTTGAAGAAGTTGAATCAAGTAATTGCTTGCTGCATTTTTGCCATTTTATATTTTTTTTCTTGCCTTTTATGTGGTGCATTTTTAGCTAGTTAACTGTTTTCTTTATGATTTTGAAGTGATGAATTCCTCCCAAATATCTACAACCAAAATTGCAGTTGATTCTGTTAGTTCTAACTGATTCTTAATGTAAGTTATCTTGCTACTTTCTTCTATATTTTCTGTGTTTATGTCTTTTGTTACTAACTTGGATTTTTGGTTATTTTGTTTAGAACTTGGATGGTGCTTGGTCGAAGACTTGCTGTTACTTGCTGGCTACTTTGTTTAGAACTTGGATGGTACTTGGTCCAAGACTTGCTGCTACCTGCTGGCCACTTTGTTTAGAACTTGGGTTTTTGTTGCATTTTAATAATATGTAATTTTGTGGCTGTTGGCTGTTGGCTGCTAGCTACTTTGTTTAGAGCTTGGTTGCTCCCTGTTGGCTGCTTTATTTAGAGCTTGGCTGTTGGTTACCATGTATTATAATTATCGTATTGAACTTAAAACAATATTTGTATTTTTTTATTTGGACTTGAACTTAGACTGATTTTGAACAATGAATTTTATGGATAACTATAATAGGGATGAATGGATGATAGATCATAGATCATAGATGAATAATATAGATTATGGTTTTGAATTAATTATTAATTGTTTGATAGGTGGTTTGCTTGATTAATTGAATTCAAAAAATAAATTGGTCTAAAGTGGCAAAAAAGTTGAAAAAGAAATAAGAAAAAGGGTTCAAAATTTGGCCCAACTTTTTCAGTAAAAAGCTCGAGCCGAGCCGGATCGTACCGGATTCTCGGAGTTCGGTTTCGGTATTGGTTGGCATAAGTGGCTGGCCGGTACACTCAGTTCGATACTTGGTTACCTAGTTTCGATTCAGTTTGGTTCGGTTGACAATCCTACTCAGATATGCTTTCATTTTAAAATCAACAAAACATAATTATAGCTTGTTAATTGATTGATAAAACAACGTATGAATAGAAAACATACTGATGGCATAATTCCTTGATTTTAAATTACGTAGATTAACATCCAAAAGATATAGTATGATTAATCAAACTTCTATTTCTTATTGGATCCCACTATTATGTTTATTTAACAGTAGGGGTGTAGGACAACAAACTATGTATAGAGAACACAAATAAATGGTATAGCTTGATTAATTCCGATGAAGTTTAATCAAATTTAATACAAGTTGGAGTGGACATGGTATGGTATGGAACGGTATGAACCTTATACCTATTCCATACCAGCAATTTCTAAATGGTATGATATGTTATAGTCTGGACACTTTTAAAAATAGATCTATATCATACCGGTGTTCTACGAATTCGGTATAAAACAGTATAATATGGCATGATATCAATCTTTTAAACTGTCTTTATTTATTTATTTATTTTTTTTCCAAAACCAAAACATTCAACATGTTCAATCAAAATAACATTTAACCACCTGCTTTTTTTAGCCAAAAGCCCAACAAAACATTTAACATAGAAAATGGAAGTTCATATATAATTATATTTCAAACATAACAAACAAAATGCCCAAATTTTAATAAATTAATAATAGGTTACAGCAAAACACAAGAATAGAATGCGCAAATGGTTTGGTTTGGGGTTTGGGACTTTGGAGTTAATGGTTTATGGTATTTTGGGGTTTGGTTTGGAGTTCAAGATTTAGGGTATTTTTGAGGTATGGTTTGGGGTTTGGACTTTAGATTTTAGGGTTTAGAGGGTATGAGATATTATAGTATATGTTTTATTCTATATCTTAATTTCTTAAACCTTAGGGTATAGGGTATAGGATACAGTATTATACCATATCATAATATTAGGATTGATATAAATTAACTATGAATTATAGTATACTATATAGTATATAGTATATACCAACTTGCCATATTATAATACAATTAATATTATGAATTATAGTATTAGCCAATTAAGGTATAATGTTTAGCATTAGGGTTTAAATATTTTTGGATATATAATATTATGATATGATATAAAATTATAAATTATTAGTTAACTATGAATTATAGTATATACCAAGTTACCATACTATATTTTTATTTAGTTTTTATATAGAAATGTAAATTAAAACATTTGTATTTAAATTTAATTAATGTTCAGTATGATATGATATTACTCAGTATTGAAAAAATGAAACCATTCTCATACCATTTAAGATTGGTAAGGTATGGTTTCAGTATGGTATAAGAATTAGTATCATTTTTCGGTATGAAATTTAACACGGAACGATATAGAATCAGTATAGAATGGTATTGAGGAATGAGAAGCCCACCTTAAATATAAGTCATTTAAATACATAGAATATAGAAATCAGAAATTGGAATCATTCTTAAATATTTGATTGCACTAGCATAAAAATCACTATAGGCTAATAATAAGAATGATAAAACAAAAACCCAATAGTAACATGATAATCGTAACATAAAACTGTTGCTATAATTAAGTAATGGAAATTAATAAGAGCATCGGATTTGAGCACATAAGCTCATGCTTCTTAATAATAAAGCCTCTCAATTGTCATAGGCTTATACATATGAGAATATAATTAAACAAAGCAAAAATAAAAGAACAAAAAGAATAAAAATTATACTAGAACTTTCGTGCTAATAACATGTTATAAAATAATTGAAAATGACGAGAGAATAAAGAGAGAAGTATAGAGAATTAGGCCTAGTTTGGGATTGAGGTGCCACAAATCACTTTTTAGTGTTTAGTTATTAAAGTAAAAATTGCTTATTTAAAAACAGGGGTGAGGGAATAGCAAAAATTGGGGGTTAAGGCAGAGCAACTAAAGAGGTGCTTCCCAAAACTACGGGAAGCACCCCTGATTTCCAAAATTGCCTTATTCTAATTTATGAAATGATAACTCTTACTCCTTATTAATTTTCAATCCTTTTCATTTCTATTTTGGGCATTATATATAGTCACAAATTTACCAAACACTGTAGTTTACCAAATACTCAACTATTTTACTTTACAGTAGTTTTTTTTTACCACATAATTATAGTAGTTTTTTCTCACCACACAACAATCCCAAATTGGCTCGTAGAGTATATTTCTTATTCACATAATGGCTCTATTTATAGACTCTTGGATGACCAAAGATATGCCCTTAAGATCTCTTATTTTATATTGAATTGGACTCTTCTCAATTATCTATATAATTTGCTCTAGATAAATACACAAAATAAATAATAAACATGATAATAGACAACCACATATTAATAATATTTAAAACGGAAACTATTTTTACTCCAATTTATTAACTTTATGTCCCTTACACCCAATTTATTAATGTTTTGGTAATATGATATAATTTACTATATATACTACCGTTGAATCACAGCTGTTTCGTACATAGCACAAAAAAAATTCAGCATGGCTTTAACCCACCAAGCGCTGACCCCTTCAATCCAAGTTCCAAACAACACCGTCTCTATTTACAATAGTGCAAATTTGCTCATCACTTTTATAGAGTCACATGTGTCCTCTAAATTAACTCTAGTTAACAATTTTGGATTAATAAATTATGCAATAATAATAAGGTGAGAGAAAATCTCTTTCTTCCAAACTTATCCTTTCTTCTCACACACTCTCTCTCTCCTTTATTTATAGTAAGTTTTGTCTCCCAATATAAACTAGCCATGTTCTGCATAAACTTGTGCAGCAACTCTACAGCCATTACACGTCTAAAATCAAAGCCAAACTAAATATCAAGGCATCCCAACTCAGTCGCTTGCAGGGACGGATCCACAGCCAAGAGTGGGGGTCGAATGACCCTCCGGCGACCCAGCCCAGAAGGCTAACCACTAGTCAACCCAGTCGGACGACCCCCCAGATGTCTGGACGGCGACCCTCCGCTTTCTGGACAGCGACCCAGCCTCCTCACATCTCAACCACCAGTCAACCTTCTCAACTTGGTCTCCCCTCGCCACTCGCGTCGCCTGACTGGTTCAAACTAGCCCCTGCCCTGCCCCTCTGCTCTCACGCACGCAGTGACGCACGTAGCACAACACAGCACCCTTCCTGCATAATTTTCTTTTTCTATTTTAAGCCTGGCCAAAACGACGTCATTTTGGGGCTAGGCTTGTTTAATTTTTCTTACCCAGCCGGCGTCGTTTTGGTTGGTCTCTTCATAAATAAATAAAAAACTGAATAAATGTATCAAAACCCACACAAACCAGCCTTCCAGCCCTCTGTTTAGCCGCTGCCTTCCCGAAGTCAAAACCCCCCACCTCACCCAAACAATCACAGACAGCCAAACCCACCATCCAGCCGACCATCATTGCTACTAGGCTGCCTTGCCTTTGCCCATCGCCTCCCTTGCTGCTCACAAAGCCACTAATTTTCTCCAAAATCCCAAAATCAAGTAAGTTTCAATTTTAAAACCCTAATCCCTAAATTTCTAATTCACCCTAAATTTATAATATATTATGTTTTTTAACAAATTAGTAAGATTATTAGATGATTGAATTAGACTATTAGAGTGATTTATTGTTAATTTGTTAATGATATTGATTTATTGATAATATGATATTTATTTGATTATTGAAAATGAGTTGATTTGGTTGATTAATTGGGAATTTGGCATAACAATAGCTTATTGAATTTTTGTTTTGATTAATTGAAATGTGTAGCATTATGGAACGATTTTTTAAGAGAAAAATTTCAACAGTTACTTCGGATAATTCGGGTAGTTCAAGAGATTCAAGACAAGAATCGTTAGATAAGGTTTTGACTAATCTTCAGGCAAACCCTGGACTAAGAATTCAAATGACGGATTATAGCCCTAATTTTCAAGATGAGATCCGAAGAGCATATCTACAAAAGAGACCTTGTCAACCTAGAGGTCATACATTCCTACTAACTAATCAATCGGGACTTGATCGATGCTTCATTGCTCAATGGTTTGATGAGTTTGATTGGTTAGAGTATAGTATATCTAAGGATGCTGCATATTGCTTTTATTGCTATTTATTTAAATCAAACTTTGAACAAGCGGGTAGTGACGTCTTTACTGAGGTAGGCTTCAAAAATTGGAAGAAGGGGAGAGAAAAGTTTAGCATTCATGTTAGGGCGGTTGGTAGTGCTCACAATCGATCTAGAGAAGCTGCTATGTATCTAATGAACCAAAAATCGCATATTGAAACAGCTGTGCGAAAACAGTTAGATCAAGCTCATGTTCATTATCGTACTTGTTTGAATGCAGAATCGATTGCACAAAGTTTTTGTTGCGACAGGGGCTTTCTTTTCATGGCAATGATGAAAGTGCCACTTCAGACAATCGAGGGAATTATTTGGAGCTTTTGCACTTTCTTGCAAATCATGATGAGAAAGTTAAGGCCGTTGTGTTTGAATATGCCCCAAGGAATCTCAAGTTAATAGCTCATTCAATTCAAAAGGATCTTGTTAGTGCATGTGCCATAGAAACCATTAGTAGTATCATGAGTGATATGAAAGATCGACTATTTTCTATAATGGTGGATGATTCACGTGATATTTCAATAAAAGAGCAAATGGTTATGGTGTTGCATTATGTGGACGACAAAGAGCAAGTAATTGAAAGATTTGTAGGGTCCAACATGTTGTTGAAACCACTTCTAGTGCACTAAAGGATGCCATTGATGCATTCTTTCCTTTTAACAAATTGAGCTTTTCCAAACTACGAGGGCAAGGTTATGATGGAGCTAGTAATATGAGAGGTGAGTTCAATGGCCTTAAAACAAGAATTTTGAGAGAACAACCATGTGCATTTTATATTCATTGCTTTGCTCATCAACTGCAATTAGCTCTTATTGCTATTGCAAAGAAAAATGCCGACATTGCCACATTTTTCACATCTTATAATAGTGTGGTTAATATTATTGGAGCATTTTGTAAGCGTCGTGATGCATTGAGAGAACAACTACAAAAGCATCTTATGGAAGCTTTTGAAAATGATAGTCTTCAAACGAGGCGAGGCTTAAATCAAGAATCTAGTCTCAAACGTGCCAGTGATACACGTTGGAACTCCCATTATGGTATGTTAATTAGTTTGATTTCCATGTTTCCATCCATTGTGAAGGTGCTTGAATTGATTGTTGATGATCGCTACAATGATAATGTGGGTGAAGCAAATAGATTATTGGGAGAAATACAATCCTTTGAATTTGTGTTTCACTTATTGTTGATGAGATCTATATTGGGAATCACAATATTTTGTCCAAGTTATTACAAAAGAAAGATCAAGAGATTGTGAGTGCAATGGCTTTAGTCAAAGTATGCAAGGAAAGACTACATCATATGAGGAATAATGGGTTTGATATTTTTGTTGATCAGGTATATTCCTTTTGTGCCTCAAATCATATTGAGGTTTCGGACATGGATGCGACATATGTAGCTCGAGGGAGGTCACGGCGCAATGCTCCAATAAAAACATACCATCATCATTATCGTGTGGAGCTCTTTATTTTTGTCATTGATGAGAAACTTATGGAATTAGAGGATCACTTCAATTAGGTAAATAGTGAGTTACTTCTTTGTTTGGCATGTTTGAGTCCGGAAAATTCTTTTGTAGCTATTGACATACAAAAGCTATTTCGCCTTGCTCAATTTTATCCTCAAGATTTTTCGAATCGAGATCTATTGGCACTTGAAGATCAACTTTGGATTTATGTTCATCATATGTGTTCAAGTAATGATTTTTTTGAATTGAAAGGAATTGGTGAACTTGCGAAAAAATTGGTGGAGAAGGGGTTGGATCGGATATATACTTATGTGTATTTGTTTATCACATTGGCTTTGGTATTACCAGTTGCAACTGCTTCAGTGGAGAGGGCATTTTCCGTCATGAATATTATTAAGGGTCCACTCCGCAACAAAATGGGAGATCAATGATTGAGTGATAGCTTGATTGTCTACATTGAAAAAGACGTATTTAGTTTTATTGATAATGAAACTATAATGACACGTTTTCAAAATATGAAATCGCATCATGGACAACTGTAGCTTGTATTGTTATAATTATGAATTATTAATGAAACTATCAAATTTTTAGTGTTATTTCCGTAAAAGAAAATTTATATAAATTAACACTATGACCCCCCGGATAAAATTCCTGGATCCATCCCTGGCCGTTTGGTCAGCCACTTGGTTACCAAGTTAGGCTTTCCACAATGCCACAATGAGAGTGATAGTGAAAGTTAGGTGTGACTATCACAAGCTGATTAGTGGGCTGAAATTTTGAATGTGGTAGCAAATGAATGTTAATAGTGATAGCAATTGGTGACTGGAAGTGATACTAATACCAATAATATTTGGAGGTATACTCACATGATCAATCAGAGGAGAGAGAAAACTTTAAATGCACTTGACTTTGACAATTACAAAACCATCCTTTTGGCTTTTCTAAAAATTAGTGATAGTGGGAGGGTATTAATTATTTGTTGCAAGGGCAAAATGGGAAGGCTATGTTTTTGGCATTTAAGTGGCAGACAGCCACTGTTGCGCGTCAAACAGTTAATTCACTCTCTAATAATACGTGTATAATACACAGACGGTCCAGATAATAGGACCGTTGGTGATCAATATTGAAATATTTTTATTAAATTGAAATATTTGTTATTTGGTTGTTAATTAAATATATGTTACTAGGTAAGCGCGGCCAACAAGTGATTCAAAGAAATCCACCTAAAAATTTGTCCTTTTACTTGGCCCCATTGTTGGAACAAGATGAAAGACTTTATCAAATGGAGTTATGGACCAACTCAATCTCCTCAAGATCCCGAAGCCGATGTTGACACCACCATTGATGGCAATGACTCGGTTCGACTAAGCGCCAACGATAATTCTTTGTCTTTTCAATTAATTGGCACTCGCTCGAGGCCACCTGGCAGAAATAGATTAAAGAAGGCAAGATAAGATAGTTCTAACTCGGATGAAGTTTTCGCGGGCCTCACCACCCTTATCGAGGAAGTGCAGTCATTCTCGAAAAAATAAAATCATTTCATGGAGGTGTTCGTTGATCAAAAGAAAATGCAGAATAACCTCGTGATTATGGGCAAGGATCTCAACAATATGTCCAGACCACAGCAACTATTTTGGGAAAGGAGGCAGCGTGAAGTTATAGCAAGATGGGACTTAGATGAGGTCGATGAGGCCAATCTTGGCACTTCAACCCCTAGCGGATATTATCTGAGTCATGACTTTTCACAATGAAATTAAATATATGTTTATAAGCGGATTATGATTTCAATTATGAATTTTATGAATTTTAATTATTTATTTTTATGAATTTCAATTATGTATTTTTAAAAATTTCAATTATGAATTTTTATGAAATTTTTTTGAAATTTATCTATGATATGACTATACATGAAAAGTATGATAAGACTATACTGACTATGAGTAAGCATTAGATTCCTTTACAGCATGATAAGACCATACTATATGAGCAAGCATCAGATTCCTTTTATGAATAGTATAATAAGACCATTCATGAATTATATGATAAGACCATACTAGTGTACATTTCTAATATGATAAGATTCAGATTCGGATTATTTTAAATTTCACATGCATTTCTATAAATATGAGGGCTAAATAGATGCTTCAATCACACTACTATTACAATTATGTCTTCTCCAAACGAGTTCCATGATTCAGATGATGAGATATTTCTAAATCAAATGGGAGTGTGGCATCGACAAGTGACAACTCTCACGACGGCAAGATACGTAGCTGTTTCAACCTATCATCAACAGGTTGATGCAAGACGAGGTCATGCATCAACCTGATATATACCCCGAGATCGAGAAGTTGGTCATAACCTTAGCATGACCAACTACTTCACTGACGATTCCAGTTTACTAACCAGATGTTTCATCAGCACTATCGGATGAGCAAAACACTTTTTGTAAAGATGCACCAAGATGTATGCAACTATGATGACTATTTTCAACACAAAAAAGACGTTATTGGAAGATGGGCTGCATGATAGAGCAAAAAATGACTTCAGTCATGAGAATGTTACCCGTCGGTTTCTCAGCCAATGCCCTAGATGAGGGATTCCAAATCGCTGAAAGCACAGTCTTGCAGTTTTTCAAAAAGTTCATACGAATGATTCCAGACGTATATGGAAGGGAATACCTTCGCACATCAACAATTATAGATCTTCAATAGCTGTTACATAGGGCTAACAAATGCGGATTTCCAGGCATGCTCGGAAGTTTGGATTGTATGCATTGAGAGTGAAGGAATTGCCCTATAAGACACTAGGGGGCATATCAAGGTCATTACCACACTCCAACTATAATACTCGAGGCAGTTGCGAGATACAACACCTGGATATGGCATGCCAACTTTGGTTGGCCTGGGAGTAACAATGATATTAGTGTCTTGGATGAGTCCCATCTTTTTGATGCTGAAGAGCAACTACGCAACCCTCATGTTAGATATAAAGCCAATAGGAACAACTATACAATGAGGTATTATCTAGTGGACCAAATTTACCTCAAATGGGCCACTTTAATCGAAGCAATTTCGAATCATGTGGGAGATGCTAGCTAACTCTTTGCAAAGTATAAAGTGTCCTACAAAAGAGATGTCGAGACGGCTTTTGGGATTCTGAGGGCGAGGTGGGAGATTCTAAGGAAACCCGCGAGATGATGGAGTATTATTGATCTCGGTTATATTATGAAGACATGCATAATTATGCACAATATGATCATTGAAGACAAGAGGACAAATAATGAATCTGATGAATCAGATGATGACATCGATCATGTGAAGGAAAGGACAGCCCGAGTTGTAGCACAATATGACACTTCACCGGTTGATGAAAGTGTCAGTTATCGTCCCCCCTATGTAGTAGAGAGGCTTTCTCAGGTGAGGTTGATTAGATCAAGGGTACTCCACGATCGACTAAAGCAAGATCTGGTAAAATATCTTTGGAAGCGTCAAGGAAATTGCACCCCTGCACGACGTCAGTGTTGAATGTCGACATTTGAAGTGTTTCGTTGTGTCTGTTATTATGTGTGTACTATGTGCTGCATTTTGTTTAATTATGTGCATGTTTATGTGTCTGTTTGTGTTCGTCGTTTTGGCATTGACGTTTGTGTGCTTGGTTGTCTTTGTCTCGTAATGTGAACTAAATAAAATTATGTTGTGTTTAACTATCTTATTTTATGTTGGCGAAATGAAATAAATTTTAAATTTGAATATTTGACTCGAGTATTTTAAGGTGTTTTTGTTGTTAATTTTATGTATTTATTTTAGTATTTGAGATGTTTTAATATGGTTTTTTTTAAATGTTTGTCGTCATTTTTAATGCTAAAATAAATTGTGTTGTGTTTACTAATTTTTCCATATCAAATATTTAAAAAATACCAAAACAACTTGAAAGATCATTGGTGAATAGATAATATAAAATTTACAAAATTGGCTAATAATATTAAAAAATCTAAATGTATTAAATATTAACCTTATATTAAAGATCTCATTAAAATAATACTAATGATATATTTTTTATAAATATTTAAATGATAAATTGTTACTTAACCATTACTTAATCTAAATTATGCTTATTTTAAATAAATACAACTATATTACTCTCAGATATCACTATCAATACCACTGCAGTTTCAGCATTTATTACTATCACTCTCTGGTCACAAAATCACTTTTCAGACCACAAAATCACTTTTTAGACTATGTTTAACTATCACTCTCACTTGTGGCATTGTGGAAAGCCTATGTCACCTATGTTATACAATTTACTCATTTATGCATTCACAGTTTTTTTAATTTTTATAAACTAATTGTCTTCATATTTTTACTATTAAGTTTGTTTCCAAATATTAATTCATTTGATTAACTGATCAATAAATATGTGATCATAAATTTGATAGGCAAGTGCAATTGCACCCAGGGACGGATGCATGTAGTGGCTTGGGGGGTCAGGCGACCCCCCAAACGGTGGAGCACGAAGGGGGTGACCTTTGGACGGCGACACCAGTGACCACCCAAAGTGGAAGAAGGCGACCCCCCAGGTGTTCGATGAAAGTCCTCACTGAGAAGAGTGGCACACTGCCCACACACGACTGCTAGTTTTTCTTTTCTGTGTTTGTTACCTTGTACATGAATAATGGCAATTGTTTATTCAACTTTACCGCATATGTTCTTAGTGGACTTTTTTGACATATTGAGGCATAATTGCTCTAACATCTACTGTACGTCTGATGTTTGGGTTTCAACATCAAAGTTCAATGTCAAAGTAAATTTTCCAAGTGTTCACGTGCCAAACTATTGCTCCATGAGTTGCTTTTGTCCATTCGATTGCTAAGTAGTGTTTTAAGTCTCGGTGATCATTACCCTATGCTTTGCTTATTAGTGATCTTATCCATAATATTCCTGTTCATCTTGCTTGTTAGTTTACTTCACCTCGGTTCTCCACTATGAAAAGAACTAGAAGCTTCACATTTCTTTTGAAAATGGCACTACTTACTCTCCCACCTATGGTCTCTTGGCACTGCTTAAAGTTTCAACTAGCTTGTTTATTTTTTTTTTTAAAGTTCCTACACTTACTTGCTTACCTACTAATCCCCACCCATCCGCAAAATTCCCAAAACCCACACCCATCCACAACTACACCCAGTTCACCATTCGGCCATCTCCACTACTACAGCTTTATCTGTGCCTAGTCTCTAAAAAATTTCGTTGCCGCTACGCAGCTCTAGGCTCCGCCTAACCATGACCCCCCAAGTGGGGGATCCTGGATCCGTCCCTGATTGCACCCAACCAAAAACTCAAGGATCATCTCCTCAGTTAATTTTTTCAAGCTCAAGTTGATGGATGCAGTGTTTGAAGAGAAGAGTTCTAAACATCCGTTACACATGATTTCCAATATGTTAATTTTAGCATGTTGTGTTGCATTGCAACAACAATGTTTTTTGGGCCCATAGTATTGTGGAGACCTCATGTAGGTTTTTCATTAAAAAATAAGAATTTAAAGCAAACTAATTTATTATGTTATAATTTTGAATGAACAATTAGCTTAAAATAAATTCAACAAGGAGATCTTCAATTGTTTTCATTAGCAATAAAATCATATTGAGGTCCTCAATTGTTACATACTCAAAAGAGGTCTTCAATTGGAAAAATGAGTATAAAAAATTCTAGAAAATTTCTTTCAAATTGGTAGACGCTAGAATTCTTTTTTACTTAAAGAAGAAGAAGAAAGTTGTAAAGACATAAGATATCAAACAAGAAAAAAAAGAAAAAAAAGGATAAGTTTGAAAGAATAAGATTTTTTCTCATCTCATTATTATTGCATAATTTATTAATTTAAAATTATTAACTAGAGTTAATTTAAAAGATTCGTGTCATTTTATAAATAAAGTAGCGATGCCCACCACTTTTAGAGGTAATCACCAAATTTGCACTCTTGTTTACAAAAACAAACTCCAAATCTACGTGGAATGTGAAGTTCCATGCAACATTCAGCGGTTCAAAAGTACCGAATCCCAACCCCGTTCCGTCCCAAAGTAGGGCCCGCATTTGACCTACCCACCACGTGATTTTGACCACTCTCACCATCGATCCGTTCTAAGCGCTTTAATTAATTCTTTTAACTTTCTCTCTCCATAATTTTTTTTGTTTTTTGGTTTTCTCTCTCTTTCTCGAGTCTGAACGCAACCCAACAACGCCTATTTTCCCTCTCTTTCCCTGCAACGAAACCCTAAAAATCGAAGCAAATCGACAGACATTGGATGATGCGAGAGAGCGCCGATCGCCGCCGTCGAAGCCCAGCGATGCAGTGGTGGGCGAGTTATACGGTGCGGGCATGAGCATTGTGGGAAATCGTGCGAAACCAAAGCGTTCAATGGCCAGGGGCAAGAAGAAGAACAATTCTTGAAGATTATTAGGAGAAAAACCGTGTTTTGTTGATTGAGCTTAATATGTGTGATATAGTGGCCCGTACGGGTCGGCATCAGCAACGCTATGAGGCTGGTTGTCGCCTTGTTGCCGGGTATGTACATTTCTTGAATCTATGCATATGTTATGTTTGATTTGATTGATGTTGATGGTTTTTTTTTATGTGGTATTGTGGTGCTTGTGATATTTTTTTTTATTGTTATTTTTTTATAGGCTTTTTTTTTTTGTTTTTGTATAATGCATTTTCACTGGCTGATGGCTACCATTTGGATTTTTAAGGAGTGGATGTGTGTTATATATATGTTTATTATATGGGTTAGGTAGGGAATGTGGGTGTAGGAAAAGAATGACCTTTATATCGACTTCTCTGGGTTTCATATATGATTTTTGATGAGAAATGCTTGTTGAATAACATCTGAAAAGGACGTACACGGTGTGGTTACGTTTTGTTCCATTTTGAAAGCTTTTTTACTTTTATCTTTTTTTTGAAGAGAAAGATACTTTTTATTGATCAAAAAAACTCGACCAATACACACAATGGACAAGATGTCCATTATCTAAGAAAACATATCAAAAGTGGACAAAGAATCTAAGCCCTCACAGACCAACATCAAATCTATCTAAGTGCTGCCATTTTGAAACCTTTTTAACCTTTATTAAATATTAACTAAGACCATTTTTAGGGTTAAGGGGACTAGGATTTTGGAAAAATGGTGATGCAATGAAAAATATTATTTGACTGATTGATTGAGGCAATCGTTGTGGACAGAGGCCCTACTGTTGAAGTATAAAAGTGGCCTTAGGTGAAGACATGCTTCAATAGATAAGAAAGGAGTTAGGTTAAACAAAATTTAAACCAATGGCCTTTGAATAACCTTATGTTTCATGGCTTGGGAGAGATACTTAGTGGATTTTGGACTGAGAAAATGAAAAATTGTATATGCTCCGCCAGGAGAGTATGGCCCTCTTTATTATGTTGTATTTGGGGAAAAGCTAATGTGCCATGGTGGTGAGTGGGTTTCCTCTTACTGGTAAATGGTTGGGTATATTTTATTATTATTTTATATTGGCTGTAAAACCAACTTGGCTAGTTGCTCACACAATTCTTCCTTGGGTCTTTTGTTATGAAAATGAAGAGTATTGTCATTCTAATTTGCACAAATAGAAAAGATAACCAGAAAAAAAAGAAAAAAGAAAAAAAACAAGGTACTATGGATAGAGGGAGCTATCCAAATTGTTTTTAAGGCTCATTTCTTAGAAAAGGAATCTAATACTACTTTCGATGAAATAATTTTATGTAATTCTTTTAAAACAGCAGCTCTTCGAAAGCTATGTATGAGTGGTAAATTATATTAGAAAAGGCGTAAAGGCACAAAACACCTTTTAGTTTTTCAGTCATTTTCAAAGATAGATGAGAGATACCTTATTTTTATTCTGCAGTGATGCTTCGCTGTATAAATTCCTTTACCCATACATCAATTTCAGAAGAAGCTAGTAAAGTGAAGTATCGAAATTTCTATGTCCATCATACATATAAACGGCAAGCTTGGTGGTATGATGATATAATAAATTTTTTGTCATTGCTGAGAGATTAACTACATGCATATGCATAAGATTCCCTTATGCTACTTAAGATTTATCTTACACTGTCTTGTCTGATTGACAAATTAAATTTCAACAAAGCTTTTTGGTAACTGATCTTAAATTTGTTTTAAGATTACTCGCAATTACATTTAATTTACGTGATCTGTTATATTTATCTTTGATATGAAGAAGCTTACTCTGATGACCTTTTGACAGGTGTATTCCATTTAGGTACAGAAAGTCAGATGAGAGTGGTGAAACCAATTCTGAGAAGATTGTTGAGGTGCTTATGATTAACTCAACTAGTGGACCAGGCCTTTTGTTTCCAAAGGTATTTCTTTTTCTATTGGAGATTTTTAATTGTTTAAAATTTGTGAGATTTTCCATTGTGAAATTTATAATTTATTTTGATGGCTATCTTTTTATAATTTATATTTTATTTTTCTGCTGTTGCCTTTGTTAGTAGATCAACAGTAAAATAAGTTTGAAGTGGTAAAATATGTTATGTTTTAAAGTAATTTAGGCTTAAGTTAATGATTATGGTGAGTAATTTAGGCTTGATTTCAACTTGCAGGTTGATAGGATTGCTTTCTTGGCTAACACTTGGGTTATAAGAGTTAAAAATGGTTGCTTCCCATGTAATTGCCTTTATCAGGCTTTAAGCACCAATATAATGATCATGGTGTTTTAAAACCTTGAGTCATAAAAGTGACAGCTTAGATTTAGATTTGCCTAAATGTGAGGATGTGAACACTGACTTCTCTTGAATGACATTATGAAGTTGTGTTCAGATTCTGAATCTAGATACTTGGTTATTGCAGAGAAAAACTAATTGAAACTCAATGATGAAAATACATACTTTCATTTGTACAAACTAGTACTTTACATCAAAAGACTGGTTTTGATATTTTTTTACTCCAAAACATAATTATATATCAACCAGATAGCATAAGTCTTCAGAAGATACAATATTGACCTAGAACTTTAAGCCTTCAGATTACCAAGCCTTCCTCTTCCATCACAGCCAAAATGTCAAAAACAAGCTAACTTCTATACTGAGCTAATATGAAATGGAAAGGACAATAAAAGGGTGAGCTACCACTGCTCAATATTCAACTACTTACAGCCATATGTGAGGAAAATGCACAATGGAGGTGAATAATATAAGGGAGTTTAAAGAAGTTGAAATCAAACTAGTAATATGCGAACCAAACTGAAATAGCATATACACAAATAAGAAAGCTAAAATCGAAGAACAAATATAGCATCCTTATTCTACAAAAAAGATGTAGAATAAGGATATAGCCAAAAGCTAAATACTTGCGATATTCTACAAAAAAGAAGGCCAAATGTCTTATCTCCGAGCTGGTGTGTTATGTGCAAGGAACAAGGGGAGAGTGTTGATCATATCATATTTGTCTTCAGTGCTCCGTGGCAGCAAAATTGTGGTCTAATTTATTCAAGGAAGCAGGGTTAACTTGGGTCATGCCAGAAGGGTGTTGTTCATTGTTGAGTGAAAAGATGTATGGTTTTGGTGGGGTTAAGAAGGCTCAGCTGCTTTGGAACAGCAAATTGTTGGCAATTTTTCGGGTTATTTGGAAAGAGAGGAATCGAAGAATTTTTGAGGACTACGGAGGAGCAAATGTTGAAGAATTGTGGGATGGAGTATCTTTTTGGTCTTCTCTTTGGGCCTCTGTTACTAGTGAATTTAGGGGTGTATCCTTGTCTGTTTTGTTACTAGATTGGAAGGCAGCACTTATTTGATGTTGGTCTGTGAGGGCTTAGTTTCTTTGTCTACTTTTGATATGTTTTCTTGGATAATGGACATCTTGTCCATTGTGTGTATTGGTCGAGTTTTTTTTTATCAAAACAAAGTATCTTTCTCTTCAAAAAAAATGTAGCATCCTTATTTCTCATTAGAATCCCAATGAGGCCTTATTCCCATGGTGGTTGCATAGGGCTTATTACTAGGTGGTCAGAGTTCTTGAATCCTCCTCTTATGAAGGCACAAATACAATAATTCATATGGTCTGAATCAACCACAAAGTTTAGATGCTATTCCAGTGTTCAATTATGAGTTCAAATACAAATTGAGTAAAGGGAAAGATGTCTAAATCGGTAACCTATGAGAAAAAATGATAATTCAAATCAATTACTATACAATTAGCTCTTTTCCCATTATGTAGAGTTCAATAAAATAGGGTCAAAGGATTTTGAACATGAACAAGGTCTCAACAATGATTGTGATAACTCAAAGAATCTAGTTTATCACACTGATTTCAGAATATCAAAGTATTCAAAGGTCTAGAATGACAAATTGAAGGCAAATCAAACAACTATAAAGAGAACCTGATTCACTAATCTCTAATTAAGATTCCACATCCAGACTTTAGTTTCCCAAAGGATGCAGAAGAACTACTTAGCTTCTCTTTTTCCTTCACTGCCAGTTTTAACTAGGTTTTCATCTAAGTTCTGAAGTTGTAGAAACAAGCAAACAGGTGGTGGTATGTACAAGCTAACAATAGGCAGCAAGCAATTAGCTGAAGTCATTTCTAAGTTGAATTTTGATGCATGAGGTGGCAAGTTCCTGGAGTTAACACCTTAGAAATTCTGATTGGTCCCTAACAAGTATCAACCTATCCAAGTATCAGTTCTCAAGTTGCTGGAGCTTACTTCTTAGTTTTGCTAACTGCTCCCTACAAGTTTCCCAAATTATAAATGAGCCAAAGACAAATTGCAAGGAACTCCTTATACTTCCAATAATTAGAAATTCGTATCAGTAAGTCATTCCTAAGCTTTTATTTGCTACCACAAGTCAATTGTCACGTAGTTTAAGGTACTAGGATGTTACATAAAGTATTAGCAATTTTCTATTGGCTGTAAGAGGTGAATCCCAGCTACCTCAGTTATTGGATGTTACATATCTGTTGGATGTTTGGAGCAATTTCAGGAATGCGATGAATATCTCTTAACATTTGTAGGAACAAAACCTAGGAATGTTGGAGATATACTAATAGCAATTGCAGGAGTTTAAATGATGTATTGTGGAAATAAGATAGGTGAGTTGATGTCTCCAGTATTAACCATATGTACTATAACTCAGGATTTTTTGAAGTGGTAGGAGGGATTGTGACATTTCTGAGATCAATAAGATTTATCTTGAATGTTGTTTTAAATAAAACCGTCAAGATGTATTTTGGAATCAGGGAGGTTTAACTACTAATGTTCCCATCAGTTTATATATATGTTTTCCACATGAAGTGCAAGATTAGCTGCTTCTTAACACTTTGAATTCTTAGTTGGGGCCATTTGGCAATGCTTCTTAGGATGCGCATATTCTTAGTAGCGTTTTTGTTGGAAGCACTTTTGCTCATAAGCACATACAAATTTTTATAAAAATTCCAAGTGCTTCCTAACTGGTGCTTCTTAAAAAACCATTTAAAAAACGCTTTTATAACCTAGAAACACTTTTATTCATTTCTGCCAAATGCAACTAAAAGTGCTTTTACTATAAAAATTTGCTTTTAAAAGCAGTGTGAAACTGACCTCAAGGTGTGATTTATAACAACTGCTATGTGCTTTTTTCACTTAGGAAGTAGAGACCTTATAATAACCTATTTGTTTATGAATATGTTGTTATCCTTTTGCAGGGAGGCTGGGAGAATGATGAAACTGTCCAAGAGGCTGCAGTAAGGGAAGCTATTGAAGAAGCTGGAGTTCGAGGAGAGCTTATGGTGAAATACATCTTCATAACTTTTATTTATTCTAATCTTTTATCCGTTGGACTTTTTCAATATTATGGCGAACTCTCATATTTCTGAATAGTACCCCCCGATCCTTTGGAGGCTTGAATTAGTTTGATTGATTTTTTTTATTTTTTATTTTAATTTGAGGGAGGGGGGATTTGAACTTGGGTCCTTTATGTGTTTCAATCGGATGATTTCTTTTGTTTAACATGAAATGCTTTTCAGGGTTATTGCAATGTCTTAACTTTTTTTAGATGCAAAGTTGGTGCATATATTTATATAAATGCTGCAGTACTACCCAACATTAAAATTACAGGTGTTGTGGCAGAAAAGCTTTGTAACTTCTACCGTGGCTGAATTTTCCATGTAATAATTCTCATTGAGTTTCACTTTAAAGCTCATGCTACACTACTATAGATTGATCAAGCACTGGAATTTAATGAGTTTTTAGAGGAAGAGCTACCTGTCTTACACTAGAATTTGGCAGTGTATCTAAAATTTTCTATTTGATCCCTTTCACTTCATTTAGTTTTGGACATGCCACTTTTATTTTAAGGGATATTATTTACCTTGATGAAAGAATGTGTTTGTGTGTGTCCCGTTTGCACCAGGTGAGCTCAGTAGTTATGACTTATGAGGGAACCATAACTACGCTGAGCTGGCCCCCCAAGGGACGTGGTATTCCAAAGTAGTTATTTCTTCATTCAATCATTTTGGTTTGTAAATTTCAGGTACTCATATCCAATTTAGTTTATTATGTTTAGGCTGCAAGGAGGAAGAATAAAGTATGTTTGTCTGTGGCATGTGTTTTATACAGTTTTTAGCCTTCTTGCCTGCTGCCTGCTTCCTAGAAACAATGCTACTTAGATCACCGGGCCTCTATGAAATTGGTTTATTTGTTGTTTGTTTCTTCTCATTAGAGCAAAGCCACTGTTAATCCATTTGAATTTCAGGATTTCCTGGGATGCTATCATTTTAAGAGTAAAACACACCAGGATGACTTTAGCCCGGAAGGTGTGTGTAGAGCTGCTATGTTTGCTTTGTTCGTGAAGGAGGAGCTTGAGTCATGGCCAGAACAGAGCACCCGAAACAGAACTTGGTTGACTGTGCAAGAGGCTATTGGTAGTTGCAGGCATGCATGGATGAGGGATGCCCTCCTGGATGGCTTTGCAAAATGGCATGCAGAAAAGATGCTAGGTACAGGGGAGGATGTAACATTGACATGCTAGAATTGGGTGTGCCTGAAAAAAGGCCTTTTAAGGTGCATGCTCATAAAATTCACCTTTTCTGGAATTGTTTTTGGGAAATTTTTTATGTTTTTCAGTTGGTCATCAAGTAACAACAGTGTTAAAGACATGACTGTTCAAAATTGCAGTCACTGACATTTAAGTTTCTTTTTATTTCCAGTTGACCTCTGACATTTTAATTCAGAGTGTCATGTTTGAACTTCCCTGCTAGAGAGTAGAGATGTTCACCTATGTATAACATTTTCATATTCAAACAATTACTTATCATATACTTCAAATGGTACATTATTGTAAAGTTGGAAACAAATTCCGAAGCTCATTCTCGATGAAATGATCGTACAATGCATTTTCATCAAATTGTTGTACACATTGTTTCGCCTTTGAAAGGTAACAAGTTACAGAACCCTAGCCTTGTAACCGTGGCCTGTTTGTAAAGCTGACTGAAATAATTTGGGGTAAATTACAAGGGGAAATTATATTGGTACTCGACAATTTTTTTTATTTTACTCAACACCAATTTAATACTTGAATAGACAATTATGTCCCAACTTAAAATGACCATTGAGGGCATTTCATTTCGAAAAAATAATTGAATTCTTTTTTTATACCCAACATTTCATTTATTCCTCTCTTTTCTTCTTTCTATGTCTTTTTCCCTCCTCTCTTTCAGGCAGGTGGTGAGTCAGAAAGATTGAAGCTTCCATAGTTTTGAAATACCACACTCCCCATCGATTCGTTTTTAGAAAGAACAAGTCGAAGGATTAAAGTTTTCATAGTACACTAATCTGGAGGTCAGCAAGGTTGTTGACTGACCTCCCTTCAAATTGAAGGAAGAGAGGAGGAGAAAGAGGGAAGAGAGAGACAGGCAGGAGTTGAAATCGCCATAAACAGTTATGAGTTCACGCATCGTTCTACATGAGCTCTCCGAATATAATGCAAATGTTTGGAAGGAGGTAGCCTAAAATGTCATCATATTCGGATATGGACCACCGAATGATGCAGGTGGGATGTTATCGGTGAGATGTTGTGTTCATGTAGGAAGATGGTGGGCTGTTTGGGTGGTCTCCTACTGAATAAGTTATCAATATTCGGTTGTTGCTGAATAATTTCATCTTGCTAGGTGGTGGACAACCAAACACTGTGCGAATCCAAATTCTTTCATGGAGTTTAGAGACACGAATGCGAATTTTTTGCACACATACCTCATTTGAAGTCTCCCAAAAGATTATATGACTTTTCATTCGTCAAAACAACCTTGATTGGAAGATATAGAGACAAAAATTAGTTTATGATTTGGAGTTCCGTTATGAGAGTGAGGTTGAAGTTGAGTTTGGAAGGCATAGAGTCAAGTTGAAGGTGAGTTTGGGAGGGAGGGAGGGAGGGAGGGAGGGAGGGAGGTTGAAGGGGAACATGGGGATGGGTATGGAGAGAGTTTGAGAGTTATTAACAAAGGTAGTGTGGTAATTAGAATTGGGTCAAATGAGAAAAAATTGAATTTAAAAAATTGAACTGTGGGATGGGTAAGAACATTAAATTGTAGGGTATATATAAAAATTCCCAATTACAAAGTATGTGTCTTATTTCAAGATATATATTTAATGTTGTGTTGGTGTAGGACATATATTTATAAGTTGTACTTTTGTGGGACAAATCGCCACCTCTATCAAGAATTCTTTAAAAAATAAATCATGTGCCACACACATAGTCTGTTATTATGGGGTAATTGACAATTCAACTTAATATATTAAAAAATTAAAATAAAAACAGAAAAAGAAAAAAAGAAGGAGACGGCAGTGCACTGCACCCCAAAGTATGTGGTTCTAAAATAAAATTGACCTTAAAATACAGAAAATTACATTTAAATCAATAAAATATTTTAATATTACATAATGGTTAATGCAAATTTTATTTTCTCATAAAAGTCAATGAGTTTTGAAATTATATTCCACTTTAATCACTAAACTCAATCTATTTTTGAACAATAGTGATTAAATTAAACTGTAAAAAAATACATTGATTAAAATGTAATTGTGAAATATTTTAGGGTTAATTACATAAAAATCAATAAAATAATT